>JAUMHF010000017.1:21977038-22017283 GCA_032359275.1 Microctenopoma steveboyesi | reverse complement strand
AGAAACATTTAAGTGTGACAAACATGCAAAAGAATAAGAAATCAGGAAGGGGGCAAATAGTTTTTCACACCACTGTATATGCATTATCAAAATCTTTACTAGCGTATTAATTGCCCAAATTACTGTAATTGAAGTATGTTAAAACTGTGCACCGTCAATCAAGCCCATTCATTATAGCATCCCTCTACAACATGAGAGTTGTCCAACTATGACGTCTCCAATCACTCGTAATCCATTTGGATAAGAAAACAACATACCTCCAAGGTGTAGCATTAACCTAGAAAATGTGAAATACCCTTTATCAGCTGGGATGCTATGAGGTGGATTTTACCTTCAAGGCTCTACACATTTATCTGATTCCCAACATCCTTTGTTTTTCAATTCATACCACATCAACTGTTTATTAGCTATATATGAATTTGATAGAAAAGGCCTCGCGTTCTTACACTAAAGCGAAAAAAAGAATATCTTCACTCAATCCACTTGTTGTTAGCAATTATGGAATATACAAATAGCACACACAGCCTCCCTCGTCACTATCCAGGCAAACACACAGCTCAGAGAAACAAGATATTTCTCCAGGGCAATTCTTCTGCTCCTAATAAGTGAGTTTTTCATTGGTTTGTGTTATTCACACTTCAGCTGCTTCTCAAGATATAGAGTTTTATCCCGGTGAATTCTGCAAAAGCACACAAAGATGTGTTTGGAAAGCTGTGTACGTGCATACAAATGCGCAAAACAGCTCATTTCTCATCCGAAGAGTCCTTTGTTCATTGCTCATTTCCCTGCCTCTGCTGTCATCCAGGATTAAAGGAAAACACACATGCGCACACACACACACATACACAAGTGAAAATTACACTGATCACGCACAATATATGTTGCTTTTGCAAATAAGTAAAAGTCACTTCACTGCCTTCAGACAAAGAAACACACAAGCACAAAACAAACATTCTAACGATGCTAAATAACGTGTAAATACAGGTACAGAGAGAAGACTGTACAGGGTAAAGTGTACAGCAAGTTAGAATGATCCTACTCCTAATGTAAATGAATTTCTATTTCTATAAGGTCGACTTTTCCCTTGACCACAGTTAATTGACATTGCATATTTGTTAGGTTCAAATTCCAAAGGTTTGTTCCAATTCCAGCTTTGTCATTTAATTTCTGGTAGTTATTTTGCAGTAGTTGCAAAAAACTGACTGAGAAACACTAAAGTAGAGGGAGTCACAATAGTCAAGTCTTGAGGAAATAAGAGCTGTAGTAATGGTGTTTAACTCCTTTACAGGAAGAAATAATGACATTTTTGCTACTTACCTGAGTTGAAAGAAACAAATTTCCAGTAGAGTTATTTTGCTTGTAAAATGATTAAAAATTTTTGATTTAAAATCAATAATAACCCCCTGATTCCTGGTATTTTAAATGTTTGAATTTAGAGTGCCTAACTTGCTGGTTAACTCAAAACTTAAATACCACCGACCATCACTGTCTCTGTCTCACTGTCATTCAACTGGAGGTAATTGTTAGTCTTTCAACACTAAACATCATGAAGGCAAGCCAATAATAGGTGATGCTGAATCATGGTGTTCTGGGTTTAAAGGGAGATAACGTTGTGTATCATCAGTATGTACAGGGTAAGTAAAACTGGACCGAAAGCTGAGCCTTGAGGAACACCATAGTTGAGAGGGGCAGATGAGGAGAAGGACAGTTCCCTGAAGGTCTACAATTTAGTGCAAATGCTTTAGACGAATGGCATGATCCACTGTATCAAAAGCAGTGCTGAAGTCCAAGAGTATTCAAATTGAACACTTTTCTGAGTAGGCAGGACATTGTTTGAAACTTTCAGTATATCAGAATCTGAACTGTGTTTTGCACTAAAACCAGACTAAATAATTTAAATAATTTCATTTTCATCTAAATAGGAAAGGGTTGTGCATAAACAATGTCTCTTATACTTTACATAGAAATAGGAGTTTTTAAAATAGGATGATAGTTGGCCAGTTCAGAACTATCCTGGTTGGGTAATTTAATAAGGGGTTGTACTATGGCTTCCCTTAAACAGGGTGCATACTGTTCTATGACAAAAAGGTCAAAGTATGTGCATTAAATTTGAATGAACCAAGAAAAAGTATTGAACAGATTTAGAGAAGCCTTTGTTCACAATGATGGCTTCAACATTCTTCTTGTATTAAGGTATGCATTTGTTACAGTGTTGAAAGGGGAGTTTGACCCATTCCTCTAAGCACACAGTCTTCAGATCCTGAAGATGTCAGTGGACTTGCTTGTGAAACTTTATCTTAAAAATTCTCTTCTTAAGTTCAAAATTGTCAGGGCCAATGCAACACCTGTATTTTTCTTTTGCTGGAACCACTTAACCTCTTGTGAGATATGTTTTCGATTGTTTCCTGTTAAAAGCTTGCATTGTGCTGGTGGGTGGCAACAAATTCTTCTCCAGTGTATGCTACTATATTTTCCAGCAATGGCAGCATATATTGTGTTGAATACCTCAAAAAAGCTTCAATTTATCTTTTTTGCAGTAAAAGAGCCTTTTAGGCTGGTGATAGTGAATTTTAGCACTTCCAGTTCTTGTACTTAAACTGGTGTATAAATGTTTTTTTTGCGTTTGACCTCTGTAAACCAGTCCATTGAATTTGAAATGAAAAACTCAGCATGTGAGTGAAGTCTAGACTATTAGTTCTAGTCAAGTGGTTTGACAAATTGTGGTATTAACTGTTGAACTACAGCCATTTTCATACACACACACAAAACAATTACATACCATAAAGATTGCCTTATAAATATTTTGCATTATCTCTTGCTGGCAGGGACTGCTTGAAGTCTTGAACCAAGATACTTTGAGATACTTTGCCAGGTCCTTATTGGAACTCCCTATAGCTGCTGCTGTTTGTGGGTTTCCCTTCAGTTATGTCTTTAGTATGTGGAAAGCAGGTTTAAGTGAGATCAGGTGGCTTCATTATTTAATAAAATATATTCTTGTGTAGCTTTTGCTGTATGTTTTGGGTCATTATGGATCTGCAACATGAAGTGGCATGCTATGACTTTTGTAACATTTGGCCTGTAAAGCTGTATTACTGTAAGATTATACTTGCCATCTGTTAACATAGACCCGGGTGGGCGTTATGTACTGTATGATTATAAGCATAAGGAAAACATCCATGCATGCATTTTCATTTTGGCAATGCCATCCCAATTTCTCTGAGCCTGAGACAATCTGAGACATAGTTTTCAGTCACAATGGCCAAGCCCTCCAATCCTCTTAAGGCAGCTTTGTTTTGCTCATTCACTGTCTGCAGGGAATTGTGTTTGCTAGTGTCGTAGCAGGAGCAGTAATCCCACACCCAACCAACAACCCCCTCAATCCATAAATCTCATTATTAATCCCGGTTCCTCGATTATCTGCATGTTCGTCCTTCTTCCAATCTTTAGTGGTAATCTGCTTGTCTGTGTTGAGTTGGGGTCATATGTGAAACCTTAGGAATAGAAAACTATCCTACAGTAATTCTGTCTTGTATTAACTCTTATCTTATCCAGAGTACATGTCTTGCTATTTCTCCCTTTACTTTTTATCAGTTGCTCCTTTTCTTCCTAATACTCTGCTTGTTTTCTCCTTCCATTAATTCCTCTTTTCTCTCCCTACTCTGTGCCACCTCCTCTAATCTCCATTTGCTCAATTTATTTTGCTCAGCTTTTCAGTTTTTCTCTCACTTTCTCTAATCCTTGCTGTATTCTCCTCTTAATTTCTCAATCTTCTTTCTCCTTCTGTTCTGATATTTCCACCTGACACCTCCTGTCTCACTTCCACCACCGTTCTTCTGAACCTGCAAAATCACACAGCAGATGCTACAAAGCTCAGGTACTGTAGAGTGACTCAAATTGTGATAGCATCTGTGTTTCTAGGTTGACAACTTCACCTGCCTCGCCTTGTTCTCTCCCTGCCATATACCAGGCTGAAACTTTCTTATCTTCATTTCACTTTTCATAAAAGGCATGCAACATGGGATATTTTTCAGACAGAAGCTATTATTTGTCAGTCCCAGGTTTAAGTCAAGTTTCATCATCATTTTGGGTGGGCCTTTGAAAAATATGACCAATGATTCTTTCAGTACCTGGAATTGTTCTAAGTCGTTCCCTCAAGAGAATCGGCTGAATCTAAATATGCAAAGCAATACAGATTTCTTTGAGAGGGAGAGAATGACAGGTGATGTCAACTCCACGCCTCTAATAATTGTGTATTTTTGTGTATTTGCAATCCAGGGATTATGTCCAACGTGGATCCAACCAGTCATTCTCCTCCTGTCCAGGAGTGAGCCACATTACATGCTGGCTCCAGCCAGCCAGCGCCAAATCCTGCCCTTTTCGCTCGCCGCTTCTAATTAAATGAAGCCGAAGGGTAAAATTAACTTCTCCAAGACACAGTGAGAAATCTTAGTGTGAATTGCAATAAGACGTTATGTTCATCTGCACTCACATATGTTTAGAGGGAGCCCATGCACGTGTAGCTGAACACAAATATCTGGTGAGGCGCTTCAGGATTAGAACGTATTTGAGCATATTAAGCATAGGATACCTGCAACAGCTGCTGCTAATGCTATTTTAGTCCGAGGTGTCCAAATGCTGTGGCGGCCTTATGTGCTGGCTGTATGTGGGGTGAGCATGTTAATGTGTTTTTGTCTAGACACAGAGAATGTAATCATTAAATTTCAACTGTACAGCAGTCCCTGTTTGGTACATCAAATTGAAACTGTCACAACAAGTTAATTGGTCAAAGAATAATTAATTTGCAAACACAGTCTACTAATTTGTCTTGTTTTTGCCTAATAATTATGTGAAATGATTAACCTAATTTTGTCTTTCTTTCATTTTGGTGTCTCTGTGTCTTTGTTTCTTCCTGTCTCTCCTGCCTGTTTTCCTGTACTCACACAGATACACATACTCACCTGTGCAGCCACGCACCCAAACCACCCCCTGCTGCTGCCACTTTGGCAATCAAGGTCCACTGAGAACCTCAGAACTCGCTCTTCTCGTCGTTGAACTGTTTCTCTCTCTGTTCGACCACAGACCAGCCCATCTTAAACACGCCCAGCAACAGACACGCCCCATACTGCAGATGACAGCTAATCTGGTATGAAGGGGCGGGGTTTAACATTTACTCAGTGGTAGAGCAGTTCCTGGTCTTATTCAATGTCAATGGAAAAATAATGATAAAGAATTACAGACAAGCCACATGATGAAATCTTTTTTCTTCAGCTCTCCCACAATAAAGAAGGCTCTCCCACAATTGGCAACCTCTGGTGCGGTCCACCTGGTTAGAAAGTTTACCAAACCAAACCTATAAATCGCATTTTGACTTAGAGATACACAGTGGTCAGAGAAACAGAAACTACTTCCTGTATTCACTTTTGTTGTTGCTGTCGCAGATATGTCTGACCAATGAGCACAGAGAAAGTAGTAGAAAGAAGTTATATATTTTGGTTCGCCTCAATTTTTTCATTAATGGAAAACGGAAACTGAACCAAGAGGAAAATGAACGAACCAAATGATTTGGACCAAAGCAAACAAACTATGGTGTGATAATAAAAAAAAAAACAGAATGAGCTTGAATGTGCTTGTGTTAACTTGTGTTTTCTTTATAGTGTGGGAAAACATTTTCATTCATGGTATTGCGTTTCACTGTCCTTTTTATTTTGAATGGCATGAACCACCTTAAGCTAACCTATAAGGCTTCATACGTCATCACATAAATGCCAGCCTTAATACACACTTTGCTAACGATTCCCTAGATTAATCGATACATGCCCTGAAGCCTTGGCACAGCCAGTCCCATCACCACTTTGATTCTCCTCTTGTTTTGTAAGTTTGGTTTATGGATTGCATTAGACATTTCTATTTGTAAATAATGTAATTGTAAGTAAAAACTTATGATTGCTCCAATAATCAGATTTAGTGATTTAGTGATCTTCCAGAAATATCCTCAATAGTCTCGTGTAATTAGTAGGAAAGAAAATCTCTTTCCTAGCTTGTTAGTGGGCTATATTATGACAACATCTGGCAGGCTGCTGGAGTGTTGCTCACCAAAATGGGAAAGAGCAAAGTAAAACCAACTTATGCCGTAGACGAGTCACAGGAATTTTAGTGTTAACATCAATTTCAAAAAGTGAGAATCACACCAGCATCTAAACAAATACAGACTTTCCATCTATGTTTGTGCATTGTTCAGTGTACAAAGAACTTTGAATCTCTTCCAAGTTACATTAATACTTAGTAGATGATGCCTATAATAAAACGGTTTCCTGAGGGCTACAAGAGAGAGAAGTTCGGTTCTAGGATTAAAAAGATAAAAGATGAGAAGCATACAACAAAAAGTGGGAAAAAAAACTTGTGCTGCAGCTGAGTAGCTAATTAAATACCTGTGTTGGCTGTGACTAGCCTGTGGTTTGTGTGGTTTGTAGCACACTGCAAATAAAAAACTTATGTTTTCAGATCTTTTTGTTTTTTTGGAAAACTTATTTATAGAGCTGATATGTATGCCAGACAAAACAAATACGTGCAAGTTTTGCAAGTACTTCTTTTGCCTTAGTTCTACCTCCCTGCAGTTTAAGTGTGACAGCTGATGTCAGAACCACAGTCATAGCTGCAAAACTATTGGTATTCCTATCACCAGCACCTGAAGTTCATGTTTACTGCTAATTAGCAAATGCCAGACATGTTACCACTCTGAACGGAAATGTGAATTTTTTTTTCCTTCCCTCAAAGCACCACTGTAGACGTGGCATCTCACAGCCACCAGCATGGCTATAGCAAGTCTTGATCAGTGTTTGAAAGACTTCAACACATCTTCTGCTCTAATCACAACAAGGAAGCAAAAACGCAGAAGACTGAAATTGCTCAAGGATGGAGATCATTATTGGTTTGAAAGCCTTTGCATGAAGGAAACAGACTGAAGGAATGCAATGGACTTCAAGGTGACAGACAGCCAAATTATAATCTGTAGCTAACTGTTCTTGCGAATTTACCTCATCAACTACTTAAATGTAAAATGACTTGCTGCAAATATAAAAAGCTAAACTGTCACTGATGAGACAACATCAAATCTGGATCCATTTTGCCATCTGTGCTCTGTAGTTGACTCATCGCTTTATTTACCTCATGTTTCCATAAAGGGCAGAAAACACATACAGTTCATCGTTATTCTTGAACCATTGCGAAAGTGAGAATTGACTCTTAATTTCATCATAACATAACATTCTGCACAAAGTTACAGTTGAGACAACGATAAAAGCTTGGTGTTTCATTTAATTGGTTGCAAAGAGCCCCTCACTTCCACCATTAAAGATCAGAGCCTCAGGATACACAGAACATCAGGCTGAATTACACAAAGTTAAACAGGGTCATGATGTCTCCTGTACCACTAGAAGCACCAAAGAGCTTATTTCGTCATCGTGTTTGTAGTTAAAAGGATTTGTTGAAACGCTTTCACCCCACGTTTGGCCTTGTTTACAGAGTGATTTATGCTAATGAAGACACTGTGCTTCAATTCACTCGTTTGCCTGGAGTTTGAAAGAAGAACCGGCACTATAGGACAGCTAAGGTGTTAGATTTTTCATCTAGGTGGAGGTTGTGAAGGGTTTCTTTCTATTTTTAACGCTGGGAAACAGAAGCGAGCAAAAGCTGTATTTTGACTCTGCAGAGAGTGTTCTGAAAATCTAATTGTTCCATCTGCAAGTCAGACTTCTAAACAGGAGAAAGGCCAGGCAGCTAAACCCTGTCAGGTACTCGAGCACTGATGTCTGCACCCAAGAGACCCTTAAAGTAAATGCTATGAAATCACATGCAGCAGAATTTGGCAGTTTGCTAAATTGAATCATGTGCTATGTGTGAGGAGAATTTACATACAAACTTCACAATGAAAAGTGGACTAGAAATGTGAAATCTTTCAAGCAAAGTAATCCAAATATGTTTTGTTTTCCTGCTTTGGTTGGTCAAAAGAAAAGTTTCCAATTGAGAATCCTAATTAATTTTACGCATTTGCAGTCATTTCATCAAATATTTAGTACTGTAAAGCCTGAGAAGACAAGGGAGAGCAGAACAGAGAAGGCACAACTGAGTTTAACCACTTCAAAATCCTTGAGCTGATTAACCTTGAGGATACTGACAGAACTACTTGCTGGTGTAAACATAATTGTAATTCAAGCACAATTCCAACAAAATCTTGTGAAATGATCATTCAACACCCATCTGCAATGAAAATTGAAAATGATAAGCAATATAAAGAAAGATTTATTACAGTGCTATTGTACTGTACTAAACTGACGGGTCAGACAGGAATTTGAAGCACACTCGCCTTCACCTTCTCCTGTGTACATCTGCTTGACATTGCAGTGTCATCCCTGTGTTTCTAGCAGTGGCTCTGCTGTCAGCGTGTCAAAGTTGCATAGAGAACTGCTGCCTAAGCTTAAATGTGCATGGCTTTCGTGTAGCTGTTTTTCTGGGAACGTAACTGGCCCAAGGCAAAAAAACTAGATGCTGTATAATTGAGCTTTGACACTGGTATTAGAAGATGAATGCATCAGCCACAAGTAATAAACTGCTGGAGGCAGGGAACATACATTTAAACTCGGGCATCATGGTGTTGAAGCGTACACTAATGTGGATATGTATAGATGATAGATGTATAGATATATATCTACAGTGAGGCAAAAAGGTATTCAGCAGCTGCCGTTGTCCCACATAAAAAGATGAGAGAGGTCTGTGATATCATCGGAGGTACAACTGTGAGACAGAATGAAAGAAAAAAGTCCAGGAATTCACATTGTCTGATTTTTAAAGAATTATTTGCATAATGGTTCAGAAAAGAAGTATTTAGAACCTACAAACTCTTCTATCCTCCTCCTGTTACCTGTATCGATGGAGCCTGTTTACACTCTGTCCAAAAGACACCTGTCCAACCTCCACCATGGCCAGGAACAGAGAGCTGTTTAAGCCATGTCAGAAACCAGAACTTACAGGTTGTGGTCTAAGAGCAAAAAACAACTCCATTCAAAAGCTCATTGAGATTTCTAAATATTTGGAACAGCCTTTTTCAGAAATGTGACCCACTATGGTAGTTCCTCCAATATTTAGAGTTGTGTATCTAAAAAAAAAACACAATTGCCCATGAGCCCCAGGAGTTTGCAGGCCAAGTATCACAGCTCGATAGGAGTGAATCCATGAATGCGTCACAGCGAGTTCAGACCTGTATCAAATAACCGCAACAGAGGGAAGATTGAATGCTCTACACTTCTTTTAACAGACATTACAGTTTTGTGCACAGGGACAAATCCCTCAACTGGAACCAGAACTGGCTTTGAAATGAGTTGTGATTTAACATAAACATGACAAGAACCTATTGTCCTATTCAGATATTATAAATCATTCTGCACCATGAAGCCCAAATGAGGTAATCCTAAAAAACAGCTGTATCAAGAATTGATTATTGATTCAAGAATTCTCTTTTGCATAAATAAAAACAGTGATTACAGCTGTAACCTTGTGTATAGTTGCAACACGACTGTGACAAACAACACACATTGCTGTTAATTAGCAAAATCAGGATTAAAAGACCTGGTAGTTCAAAGTATGAGCTTGTTAGAACATTTTCTGCCATAGGATTAAATAGGTTTTCTTTAGTGGCACACGCCCTGTGTGTGTTCATTCTCCTTACATGTTTTAATCACCAATGTCATTTGGGGCCTTTTTAAAAAGCCTGTGCACATTCTAACAGCACACAAGTGCCACAAACATTTAGCTTTATTCTCCCTAGGATGGAGTCAAAAGCATAAGCTTTGAGGTGACGCTGACTCTCGTAATTACATCGTATTCCCTGCTCTCATGAAATCTCATGCCTTTCTTCTTTCACTTTGTCTAGATATTCCTAAAAGCTTGAGGCCAATTATGTTTCTCTTAACGGTTGTCTGACAAACTTTATACCTAACAGCATGTGGAACTATTTGTAGTCTGAAATTAAAGTAACATTAGTTACTGAAGTTGCTCTAGTAATGTGGGTTTGAAACAGAAAATGAACCAGCGTTTCTCCAAATTTCACAAAATCAATTATAATAACAGATAAAAATAAACCTACTGGTCTAATGGGTAGCTAGCTCTATTGAACCATAACTATGGGCATAATAACTGACCACTGAATATCATGCTGACAAATGGAGATTGGGTAGTAGACCAGCTGTGCTGCAACACTGCCTATTCCCCATTTCTGGCAGAACCACAAATGTGGTATAAAACTGAAGCTACAGGAAGATTCCTGATGTTTGCTGAAACTTAAGGCAGGGACAGAACTGAAGTCAAGCTTAGAGCTACAAAAACCGTTGGAGTCGCACTCAAAAATAGTTTCCACCTGTCAGTCTAGTAGGAGCACACAACTCACGACTGCGTGAAAACCACGACTGGTTGGTAGCATGTAGACGCTCTAGCAGTAATCCAACCTGCAATTCTCACAAGAACTAGAATTCTCACATTCTTACATTCTTAAAATAAAAGTGATGACAGTCGACAGCTTGCGCTGTTTAAATCATGTATGTATGAACATCTGTGGATTGCATGTAGTGCAAGTTATGCTGATCTTGAGGCTCACCGAACAAAGAAGAGTAATAGTGCACAGTTTGGGTGAGATTGGGAAGGCGTGACTGGGAAAAGGAGCTGAGCGAACTTTGTAAAATAAGGCTCACTTTTCATGCTCCTTCGATTTCATGGCATGGAGGTATTTGTTTTCCTGCCGCAGTTCAATCACTTTTTCCTCCCTTTCAGTTGTCCAGTGCACTTTCACACCACAATCTGTTTTGCTTGCCATTCTTCATTTCTACTTTTATTTTTACCTATATTTTTCTGTAGGGCAACACACACAACACCATCAGTCACCAGTGATGTGGTGAATTCTTTATATATTTCTGAGAACTGGAGCTTGAGGCTGCTCAGGTTTTAGGAAAAGCTAAGTTGTCCAGACTCACGTCACACCTGCAGTATGTATTAGCCTTTCCAGTGAGTTTATTTGTTCATTATATTTCGTGGAACGTTTGATTTTACTCTTCTTTGAGCATTTTAATGAACTTATTTAATATATATGTAAACTTTGGCATTTTAAATCTCCTATTATAACTAAATACAGACAACAACCATATGTGCTACCTTATTGCTGCACTAAAGAATACCACAATCTGTGTTGTGACAACAAGCAAAGCCCAGTTTTCCAAAGATGAGGCTCAGTGGACCCATTAGCTTCATACCCTCATAATGAGGTTTAACTTCATGGCTAACAGGACAGTTGAAACAAAGTCAACCACAAGCAGAACAAGCAGGCAAATGATAAACGGTAATTTCACATTTCTGCCTACATAGTCTGGCAACAATGTAGAAGAAAAACACGGAGTGAAACGAAGAGGATAAGGAAAGAAACCAACTCTCGGGTCACAGAATAAAAGTGCAAGACTTATTTTCCAACTAAAGTAAATTTTCCCTCCTGTCTCAGCTCACCACCAGTATTTATTTCATTGCAACTCTTAGTTCTGATATTAAGGCTGTGATGGCAGTACAATCAGACTGATACAAGAAATCCGAAGTGTGAAACTAATTTAGTGTTTGTACAAATCCCCTTTCGACCACGGCTGTCAAGATGATTTTTAAGTGAAATGAAACCAAGAGTGAAATTCCATTAATGACATGCACAGTGATACCACGTTTCTGAATATTGCATCACTGTATTCATTTATTTATACATTGACTTTCTAGTTATTTTAATTTCCTATCT
This sequence comes from Microctenopoma steveboyesi, assembly GCA_032359275.1. Taxonomy (NCBI): domain Eukaryota; kingdom Metazoa; phylum Chordata; class Actinopteri; order Anabantiformes; family Anabantidae; genus Microctenopoma; species Microctenopoma steveboyesi. The sequence goes on along the minus strand of JAUMHF010000017.1, from coordinate 22,005,468 downwards.
CCTGTAAATATTTGGAGAAACTAAATGGATTTTCACTCATGCTAAACATTTTCTAATTTCTATAACAGTGAAACTGGCTAGAAAACCGTTTATAGTGATGACTGCTATCAAAACTCTGTCCTTCAGGCTCTGTTTGATTTTCAACTCACCTGTAACCATGCTGAGTATCCACACAAACTCCTCCGTTGAAGCAGGGGTTTCTGGGATATGCGGCGCAGGGCTGATGAGACTGCTCTCTGCCTGCACACGTGCAAACAGCGGTGGATTCAACCGTGACGGATACGAGACTCATAGTACCACAGTCCACCACTGTGGGTGTGTCTCGCACATTTAAAAGGTTGGTACAGCCATTGGCCTTGGCGCACTCCAAAGAGGGACACTCATCCACCCGAACTTGGAAAACGCTGACCTGCAAGAATGACTGAAGCTGGATGGAGAAAGACAGAGAAGGGGAAAAGGAAAGGGAAAAAACTTTAATAGTGCTATTGCTACAAACTAACTGGTTATTCTTCTTGTGGACTATAAACAGGACACAGCTTACATGTATCATACTTTTAACATGCACTGCAGCTAGTTCCTCATTATTCACAATGTGAATGATTGCCATTCTGCAACTAGAAATTCTCCTACTGCGCAGGTTAGATTTCCACTGCTTCACACGGAGGTGATGTCCACATGATGACATTTGGGGGGGATTTTTCATCATGAAGAGATCCCATGGTATCTTTTGGAGGAGTAGGTCAACTGATATTACCTTTATAGCAGGGGCGCCCACACTTTGTTGGCTTGTGAGCTACTTTCCAAATTACCAAGTCAAAGTAGTTTTGTGTGTGTGTGTATGCTTCCAATATACTTAGAACTTTATACTTCATATTGACACAATACAATTTAATATGTAGGCGACACTCTCCATAAACATAGACCATGGAAGTCAGCTGATAGTCAGCCTGTAGCGTTACATCCTCAGCTCCAGAGGAGTTCAGGTGAAACAATGATGCTAATGCTGCTTTGATGAGAGTTAATGAAGCTCAACGTTTGAGTCAACTAGTTTTACAGTAGTGCGCGTGTGTTAGAGGACATTTGAGACTGAAAGTTCTGTACGTCAATCATCATGTCGCCTTTATTCACCTACCTCTGCAATGGATGTAGTGGGCACCCCTGCACTATAGTATGAGCAACCAATAACATCATCTAGATGTTGATGTTGACCTAGATGAACAAGAAGCTGCAAAATATTCACACCCCAAATTAAAACCATAAAAAAAGCAGCCGACTGCATTTATTTGTGTGTTTGTTAAAACAACAACACGTGAGTGTACACGGTAATATCACACGTACATGAAATGTTCTGAGACAAACTCTTGATGCGTTCATCCGACTGTTAACAGTTACAACCTGTTACATGCCTATTTGGCAAAGAAACAGACAAAGAAAAAGTCCAGGGGATACCAATTGCACACTAAGCCTATACCGTGGTGGAATAAGGAGGAATAGTTCACACAGCTGGCAGACAGGGTCCAACATATGGAACACATGAGTGCTCTCTAGCTTATTTTCCATGCCACACTGGCTGGGAATCACTAAACTCACTGGAGCGCTGCAATTCAGCTTTACATGAAAGTGGCTTTGATCTTCTTGCATACATTACCTTTTGCCATAAATATATATGCCCGGGTATGTTGCAGTCTCCTGGATATGCATACATGGCTCTCCAAATGTCATGTACACTTACTGACATCAAAATGGTGACTGAACTTTTCCCAATTATAAACATAATGCAAGTTTTTGGAAAATGTCTGAGGTGGTTTAGGTTTACTGAAGCAAAAATAAGAGTTCAGTGCCACTGAACGTGGCTCCACATTCATGCAAATAATTCATAGTTCCTGTAAAGGATACTCAGAGTGTTCTGGGAGAACACCCTGATAATATACTGCAAGTTAGGATAAATGGAATCTGAACGTGCACTATATGTGATGTGTCCGGGAAGGGTACCATTTCAGATGTGTTAAGACTGACACTGGTCAAGTGGATTTCCACTGAGTCTGCATAAACCTGCATATACACTCAGGCAGGATGGGCGTGCATAAACGCACATTCACACAAATCCACACAATGTGAACTGTATTGAACCGAACCAGGGTCACTTCGTGCTCTTCATGTTCTGTACTAATTAGACCACTTTCAGTGTAACTGGATTGTGCTCACTAACCATGCAGTTCACATCTACTCCACTTATTTCCAAATGGTCTGTGCTGTAATAGCTGTAAATGATATACTGCAGGTTGTGTTTTATGGATCACTGTTACCGCTGACTGGTGTTTCCTCACTTGAGCTTTAAACACTGCACATTTGCAAATATAAGCTGTGCTGGTTTTTTCCATTCAAAGAAAGCTGTACCTTTTTTCCACCAACCAGTTAAAGTGTATTCCTGTTTTTTTCAGTGAGTGATTTTCATTTGAACTGAGCAGTTAAGTGTGAATACAACACCAGACAATATTTTAAACATGCATGTATTTATGCACGTATGAGGTTTAGGAACAGTTTGATTTGCTTGACTGATCAACCAAACATGTTGTGGAGGAGGTGTCAATTATTCCACTTTAAATAGATTAGTTTGCAGAATGAGATGTATACAATATCATTTAAAAAAAAATCAATATAGGCCACAGATAAATGGAATAATCATGTCCCCAGCTTTTCATCTGTTTGTTTATTTATTTCATCATTTTAAAGAGCTCCTAAAATGCAGAATACACATCACAATTCACATCAACAATATCATGATGTGAATTTCCTGTATTTGCGACTAGATCACATTTGCTATTCATAATGAGGATATGCTGACAATTCATGTAAATGACAAGTCATAAATTCTGGTACTGTACATTTATTAATTATTATACTTTCCTGACTCCTTGGGGAAATTGTGGTTGGATAGCTGCACATGACGGAGCTACTACAGGGCTTCATTTTCTTGTCCGAGGACACCTCAACACATGAGCAGGAGAAATACAGACATTACAGACGGTAGGGGATGTCTAGGGACAAGGAGGCCTGTGGTACCGTCAGTTTCGTGCTGTTTGTTAGGTTAGGCTGAAAATCATTTTTTTATTTTTGTTGTATTTAGTATAATCATCATTATTTTGGCCATGTTAGCTTGTCATAACAGTAGGGCGTCGTCTTCTTCACAGAAGAGACACACCGTCCATCATCTTGTTTCCATGCATTGAGAAGCTTCCACAATCATCTGGGCCACATTAACATACTGGTAAAATGAACCCTGGTATCTGAGGTCCATACCAATGATCTTTCTTAAAAGATGAAACTCAATGCAGTATCACTTAAAGTCAAGTGGAGCGTGTTGGATTGAAGACACTGAGGGATAAGTTCCATTATTGAAATAGAGCAGGGAGAAATTGAGAGACACAGAGTATAAAGTTTTTTTTCATATTTCTTTCTACTTCTGAGGTATTACCGGATAACTGAAAACATTAATAATAAGAGCTGCTTTATCTTCTGCACCCCTCCCGCATCAATTTGCGCCCTCCATCCTTTTCCTCTTACTTTTCTGTTCCGTCCACCTCCTCTCATTCGTCCGCTCCTTTGCCACACTTCACATCTCGTTCTGATCAATGTCTTCTCTGGAGAACCTTGCTGAATTCAGACGAAATGCTTGGCACCCTCCTCACAAATCACACCTGAAAGCACTGGCTAGCTCTCTGCTTACACATCTTTCTCTCCTTCTCCGCTCCTCTTTGCAGCCAAGCTTTTCTTATCCTAAAATGTATTTATATACACTTGGATGCTTTTCTCTGCATCTCTAATCTTTTGCTTTCCTTCTTGACAATAGGCAGACACACACAACAAAAAGAGGGCATCAGGGAGAGAAGCTCAAAGGAGGTTAGTGACCTGAACAGACCACTGACTATGCACTGCTTCTTCCCTAACGGACACACATGCAAATACAGAATCAACATTCCCTCTGAGGACAGCAGGTCATCTCTCTCTCTCTCTCTTCCTGCTGGTGAAATGCACACAGTTAAACCTTCTATGGTTCACACACTCAGACACACACACACACAGATTCACTACTTCAATTCAGAGTTTTGAAACGTGAAATGAGGTCTGACTGAAGCCAGCAGCCAGAGGGATGAAGTGAATCGTCGGTGTTTTAGCACCTCTCTGTTATATAGCCATGATATGCTTTTGTGTGTTTTGAGTTTTGCTTGGTCTGACCTTTCTGGTGGGTGTAGTATAATTTATTAAGACAATTTCTGACAAAATATACAAGGATCTCTGTACTCTAGTATTACACATCACGCCCATTTGACAGAACAGTCCTTTTTCCATCCTGCCGTTAGTATTACAGGCATTGCAGACTGTGTATTTCAGTCAAATTGGGCTGGATTTCAAAGGATTTGAACTCATATGAACATACTCGTGGGCTATAAAAAAAGCAGGAATAACTTTTTTGGCTCCGGAGTGTCCAGGACAATGGCCTAAATCAGGCCGCATTTCCGCATGTCCTAAATAAGGATAAGTGAAAAAACTGCTGCTACCAACTAGAAGCAAAAAACAAAGATGTCCACCACAGGCGGTCCACTCAGACAAACTATACAAGCTGTGTGTTTAGCAATATGACTGGGTCTTTGGGGAAAAAGAGGGGAAACAAAGGTTTAACATAAACCAGTCATCACTCAGTAGACATTGCCATCAGAAATTCTTTGACACCATGTAAAAAATGTATGTTTGGATTTAGGACCACATCAGGTCAGACTGGTAGAAGCTTTAGGTTGTGAGTTAGTTTCTGTAAATGCATTCTTTCAAACAAATGGCCGCTCTATATGCTTATCAGCTCAATAAGGCTATTCGTGACATTGTGTGATTTCATGTAAGAATCATCTAGGTCATCTTTGCAACTTGGGAATGAAAACTCCTGACTGATACATATTTATATATAATTAATACACTTTGTGTTGAGCTCTAACTGTATATATATGTACATTTATTGCTTTGTTAATTGACTTAAGTGGATTTCCAAGATGATTTCCCACATTCTGAGCATGTTGTGGTAGCTATTCCTCAGCTCTGCTGTACAATCCCACACTGTGTAAACTGAGCTAAGACCGGGTGATTGTAGTGACCAGGTCATCTGATGCAACACTCCAGCACGCTTGTTCTCTTTACATGAAATTTTATTATTTTTCATGTTGAAAAATAAATGTTTTTTTTCCTTCTATGACCAAACCAGAGGTGTTGCTGAAAAACACTGAGGCCATGCTACATCATCACACCTCCTCAGTGAGAGCCATGCATTGACAGTCCAATCACTTGCTCTGTGTCTTACAAGGACATAGTAACTAGAACCTAGTAACTCCAATTTGGATTCAGTGGGCAAAGTAAAGATTTCCATTGGGTTTTAGCATTTCTTGGGTTTTTAAGTCCAGAAGAAATTCTCCTCTTATTGGTGTCCATCACTTGTGGTTTCTTTTCAGCAATTCATCCCTGAAGTCCTCCTACGAACACTTGATGTTGAGATGTGTCTGCTACTTGAACTCTGGGAAGCATTGATGTGGGATTAAATCCGAAGAGCCATTAATTGGTGCTTTCTGAGACTGGTAGCTCTCTGCAGTTATCCTCTGCAGCAGAGGTAATGCTTAGATTTACTTTCCTGGGGCAGTCTTCACGAGAGCCAGTTTCATCATAGTTTTTGATGTTTCTTGAGACTGTATGTGAAGAAACTTTCAAAGTTCAGATTTTGGTGTTAAACTATCATTTTCTTCCCATAATATAGATTACTGTAGTTACCTCTTGGCTTATTTCAATGTGGCTTGACCACAGATCAGGGTCCACACATTTATTTGATGAAGGTTTTTATGGCAGATGCCCATCTTGGCACAAGTCTGCCAGACTATCACTGGGTTCAAGACTGGCACAGGTTCAGGTGCCACTGATTTGCACATCAGCAGCAAACATCTTTAGACAGTGTGGGGGTTCAGTGTCAGGAGAATTCAGGCCACAAACCACAAACCGCCAACCCTAGATTTGATGGGCACCAACTGAACCGCTGCCACATCATGTATCAGTACAGTAGATTAATGGGGCTTCTTCTTTGCCCTTTACCCACACTAACTCAATAACTAACTAAACTAAAAGACCAAAAGTTGGTAAACATGTCAAATCTTCAATAAAGCTAATTGGATAACGGCAATAATATGGAAAGATTTTGAAGCATCTAAAAGATTTTTAACCTTATTACTATGATATATGTAGAAAGGTGAAGAAAATAATAGACAAAAAACACATTTAATGAAAAGGTGGCTCCCTGCACTTTACATTAATGTATGGACACATATGTTCTCCACTGTCCACAGTAGGTTGTAGGCTCAGCCATATAGACATGTTAACAGCTTCTACTAGTCAAATAGGAAACTGCTCTGCCTCCTTATTGAGTCTGGATTTTTACTGCCGTGCATATGCTTCATGGAGCATTTTGCTTTATGAAGTAGTGTCTAACATCATATGTGCAGCGCTGCTCTTATCACATCACTGACAGGAGAAATGGTCCCACCAATATTTTCTAACTGTTTTTGGTTCTCTAATGCAAGTAGATACTTGTGTTGTGTTTTAGTTTGCTGGTTACATACATATCTGACAGATTTAAGGCTCTGCAGAACGATATTCGTGTATGACATTTTAGAAATCTAAAACCCCCCCACAAATAAAGTGGGACAGGCAGCCTTACAGTGCACCTTATGCTAATTTTAGTGTTGAATTTGCAAATGATCAAATCTCATGGACTCCTAGCTCATCCTCATCAGGTGCCACTAATCACTATGAAATAAGCAATTATTTCATAGTGATTAGTCGCTTATATGAACAAGGCTCAGAATACAAAAAGCATTGCATGGGGCCTCTTTTTCCTGCTGTAATAATCACACTGTATGTGTACCGTGACACATTGTCTGTTGTTTAACTCTGTACTCCTGCATACTAGTTAGAAAATAAAACAAAGACTAAAGAGGTCACAGTGTCAACTCTCAACTTTAATTGGCGAGTTTTTACATTAATACAAAAAAAAACAGAAAACTGAGGGAACATTAGACAAGTTGACATATGAAGTTGGATGAAGTCATTATCACCAAGTACTTGCTTTCAAATGCTTGACAGAAAATGACATGTACAAATGAGGAATAGTGATTATATTGGTCAAAGGGCACCGTGTATGGAGCTAGCAAAGGAGGACATGCAGACGGTTGCTGCAACTGAGCAGGATACTAGAAATAGAGTGAGAGGAGGCAGATGATCCGCTGTGACGACCCCTATAGGGAGCAGCTGAAAGAAGATTTACTGTTGCAGGTAAAGTTTATAAATCACGGCATGCTACTCTAGCCTGATTTATTCGGAAAGATACCAAGTGGATGAAGAAGATACCACCCTCGTGTCCTAAAAATCATTTTTTCCTATCTATGTTACTACATAGTCTTACAATCAGCCAATCAGTCTCATTAAATAAAGTATTATTCACCCAGTTCCCTTAAATGTCATCGATTTAAGTGAGCTGGAGCCGAAATGAAAAGAGGAAAAAAAAGAACAAACTAGAATTAAAACATTGCAGTTTAGTGCTTCAGCTAATAGAGAGGATTTCTGTCCACAATCATATTTTTCTAACATCCTCACAAATTCACTCACCTAAACTAATGCATGTAGCCTCTATCCCACTTCACAGAAGCCTAGAAACTGTCCATCTGATGTTCTGGTCTGTCTTTTATAAATACCTTATCACAGGTGAACAGATCCCTCTTAAGAAAAAATCCAATCGTGAGCCATTCCATAAACTTTTAGATCTGTCTCCATCTCATTATTTAAATCAAAAGTTGTTTTTATTTAATGACAGTTGTTTTAAACTCAAATTCATTTTCTTGAGAAAGTTTAATCTGGTTTCAAATCCAGGCATAGCAAAGAGTCATGCCACACCTGTGAGGTGGGATGGATTATCTCGTGCTCACTAACACACATGTAGACAGATTTAAGAACCATATGTGAGAGTCATTGGTCTTTTGTGTCTGTAGTCACATTTTCAGAGGTTTGAGTTCAGCTCGTGAAGAACGGGAACAAAAACAAAAGTTTTGCGTTTATTTTTTTGTTCAGTGTAATTTAATAACTTTTTAATTGACACGTGTCATATTTAGCATTAAGCCTAGATCTCAATGTGATACTCTAAGTAATAAAAGCTTTGTTAATTTCAAAGAAGGAATGTTGGGGAAAAAAAGATACTTATTTTAAGTCACATTTGTTTGAAAGATCCCAGGTTGAGATACTACCAAGACCCAAACTCAGTTTAATAGCTTCTAACAGGATTAGGGTGAGATGGAAAAAAAGCTTATTTTTCAGAAGGTAGCTTTCAGAAGTATTCTATTATAAATTGACCAAAATCTTATACTGGAGTTAAAAAAATGCCTGACAGTGTCTCAAAAACAATCTAGACAAAGCTTCTTTATATGACCACAACGCTTGGCGAAGACCTACCCATGCATATTAAACACTAAACCTCATCATCTGGGCACGAGCCACTCTGTGTAGAAAAACATGTCCATATTAATATCTGATATTTTGAAAATATATTCATATTGTTGCTTTCTCCTAAAAGAAGAATTGGTATTAACCAGCTCTTCCCTTATTGGTTCAGTCTGAGTGCACTGACTTCCCATCAGGCTGATAACAACCACCTGAGTGGTGAGTGTCGTTCTGTTCTGCTTTATCCGAAATCTTTGTTGTTTGTGATGGTCAGATGAAGCTTCATGCGGCTATGTAGCCTCGCAGCCAACTGGTTTGTTTCTCGAGGTTTCATGTAAGAATATATATAATAAGGGGTCAGCAGCCGTCAGCATTAATAAAACCCTTCCAGAGCTGCGAAACCAGCTGATCCTTAAAATGAAAACAATGCATATCAGCACTGTCTTCAAAAAATTCTGTTCGTATATACAACTAAACTGCAATCAACAACGCCCTCCATCTACTATCACTGCCTTCCTGCAAATCTACATGCGTTGTTAGTATGTTTCATTTACAATACTAGGCCTGTGTATATTCAGTTTCTTTACAGTGATAGGATGTTGTAGATCGGACAGTTACTACCCCATCAGTAACCATTCATCCTGTGTCAGTTCAACACCGCCTCAGAGATGTCCTATGTTCTCTGTGTTTGCCTTTAAAGTGGTATATTTCTGTGGGTGCCACACCACAGTGCTCAGTCGATTAAATATTACATCACGGACCATTTTCTGGACTACTAATGTGGTGCGTCCCACTAGCAAGGCATCATACACCATCACGAGAGTCTTCGAAGCAATTCTCGATACATAGTTCACAAAAAAACTACCTTTATTACCCAACACACTCAAAACTTTGAGCACAATGTCGGCTCTTCTCAGTTCTTTCAGTTGTCTTGAGTTGATCTTTGTCAGTTCAAATTTCTCCAAACACAGTTTAGTAAAAAAGTTCAGACTCCAGTAAGCGCCGTAAGAACAAGATGTACTTGTCAGGTGGCAAAGGGGGAAAACAACTGTGAGCAGCACAGTTTTCCTGCTGGCAGCTTCACAGCCAACATCATGGAGGATTTTGCTTTGGACTTTCTGACATGTATGTTTGTACTTTGTTTTTGTCCTCAGACACAGGCTTGGTCTCTAGAATGACGTTAACCAGTTCTTCTCTGTCCAGTCTGAGAGTACACTGACTTCCTATCCATTTGATCACAGCCACCTGACTGGTTTGTCTTTACACTGCTGATCTGTTAGATCCAGACATTTGCTAGGAGCTGTCGAAGCAGTCTGCAGATTTTGAGTTTGATCTAGAACATTTAAGGAGATTCAAATAGATAAGACAAAAGTTTATTTCTAGGAGAAACAACAGAGACAAAACATTTTCTTTAGAATTGTCTTTTTTTTCTTTTTTCAAGTCAATCAGAGGATGTTTACTGGATATTAAACTTTGATGTAACTCCCTGCCGCTTTGTGATATGTGACCAGACGTGTTGCCAGTTTACCACAGTTACAATGTGTGTACCATGGCGTGGACGATTGTTAACATGGCTTCATTTTAATGTGTAGCACATACGAAGTGTGCCACACTTCAGCTTTCCACCATGGTGGTCAACGAGTTGCATTACTTTTTCATCTGAGTAGGTTGTTGGCTCTTAAATGGCCAAAAGAGTAATGTGGTGGGTAGTGTGAGAATATCTTTTCTGATGTTATGTTGAACTGACATGTAAATATATGGGGCACTATCCCACCGCACACAGGTGCGCCTGCTTGATCTAACTCTTTATCTAGCTGGATCATTGCCTTAAAGAGGAAAGGACCTGGATGAACCCACAAATGCAAACTACTGTTCAACGCTGCTTCAAAAGCTGCTGTGATCCCACACCATGACTTCAGCTTTTTGCATTAATGATCGCTGGCTAATCTATGCTAATGTGATGTCGTTGTGGTGAAAATGTAGCAAGCTCAAAGCCAAGCACTGGCAAAAGTAATTCAAAATGTAAAAGCGTCTTTAAAAGGACTCTTACTCACACGTCATTCACTTATGACCTAAATCTGTCCTTTTTCTCTTTTTTGATGTTCATTTGGTTGTATCAATCCGTTTTTTCTCTGACATTTGCAAAGGAAAAAGAACAAGGACAAAAAAAAGAACAAACTAAATACAGAAAGTTGTATCAGTATATTAAAAGATACACAGTTCTGATGCTTTGTCGTTGTCCATAGAAGTATTAGACAAATACAGACACAACACATCAGAATCAAGCATACAAGAATGTTTTAGTGTTAGCTTCCAAACGTAAAATAACATAATAAATAAAACAAATACTAATACATACATAAAGGCAATACATTGGTGTATTATTGGCCATAATACGTAGGCTAAAGAATAAGATGCATGAAGCTTTGATGCAGAAAAAAATCACATTAGCGGATAAGATGAGTTAATGATCAGGTTTAGGTCAGCTGTGCAGTTCAGATAGAAGCTGTTATGCCTGCTGGTGGAGGTGTTCATTGCTCTTAGTCTTTTCCCTGAGGTGAGCTCTTCATAGACTGTTTTGGTTGGTTGAGCATCTTCTGCTGCCTCAGGAAGAATAACCTCTGTTGGGTCTTATTTTCATGGAGTGTAGGTTAATGTTCCATGTAAAGTCCTTAGACATTGAGGTGCCAAACTCAAATTACTTTACAACCGACTGTGTTGCTGTTGATGACGCTTCTCCTGAAGTCTAATATCATCTCTGCTGTGTTGAGGGTGTTTAGCTCCAGGCTCATTTGAATGCACTACCATGTTAGCCATGCCAATTCTTATCTGTATAAAAGAAGTATCCATACTGGATCAGTACAATGACGGTTGTGTGATCTGCAAACCTAAAAAGCCCAAAAGAGGTAGAAGAGATAGAGGAGTTCCAGACACTTGTCTACTTGACAGTAGAGCAGTGGAGAACACATAGCCCTGAGGTGCACGTGGATGGGGATACAGTCTGTATTTGTAATAACTCACCACCTAGATGCCCTAACACAACAACCACATCCAGGAAGTTGTTATATTTATACTGCCATGACTTGTTCAAGCAAGTCACATGTGTGACTGCAGCACACGCCTATGGAGGAATATATACCTACGTAAGAATGAATGAGCTGAACTCTTGGAGAGGGACTTTCTAAAGAGTGATTCTGAGTCAGGAGAACAAAGTTTGTGCAGTACCATGACACTGTTGCACCATACATCAATAATGTAAAAACACTCCTTAAATTCCTAGTTGCGTATGTGTCACAGGAGATTCAAGTTGAAATCCATCCAGCTGCAGCAAGCTTAGTGAAACAGAAGGTATCAGAAATGGAAAAGTAATTTTTAGATGTGTAGTGCAGAACTAGGGTTTGTCCACTGTGGTGTTTAGAGAACACGGAGGCATATGTAAACAAGCATTTGCAGAGTTTCCAGGCTTGGTTGGCAGACATTTCCTGGAATGTGCAGTGAAAGTAAAATTTCTGTGACACTATGTATTTTCATCATTTATTTAGAGATGTTGTGGCTGCTGACTTGTTGTTTTACCATACGTGTGGGTTAGGTTCCACTGATAGCCTCATCTCCATTGCCCACGTGGTTTACAAAGACAGTTGCTCAACAAGTTGTGTTGGCTGTTGGGTGCTTGCAAGACAAACCCTTATCAACAGTTTACTGATGTTACCGATCACAACTTAACATTTAAGCAATAAGAAAATGTGTTTGTTGAAGATTTACTTGCAGTGCTTCATAACAAGACTATTGTGATGTTGTTCGGACAAACTGTCCTCATGAGTTTTGATGAACTATTAAGCTGGGTTTGCAGGTTGCATATAAATTTTGATTGTTGGTTCTACAAACAGACATGTGAGATTGGGTCCTACATTTTGACTGACATATCTGATTTGCTAGAATTGAACACAAACCTCAGTCAAAGCATTGCCTGAGGCAAAACAGCTGCTTGCATCCATCAAGTGTAAGAGCAAAGGGAGAGGGTCGTATTTGTGCAACCTTAGTTAAATACCCCTCCACCCTCCAAAAGAAAACAAACTCTAGGTACAGTAACTGACAGTTCTATTTTATGATTTATTATAATGCTTTGCTTTTATGTTTTACTTATCAGTTTTCGTCTGGGATTAATGAGGTTTTAAAAATCCTGAAATGTACAGACTTGCCGTGTTGATGTTGATTGAAAGGGACTTTAACATGAGAGATTGTAGCACGCTTACTACCCACAGCCCAGAGAGACTGAAGCACACTACCCACACATCCACAACCTAGGGTTACATTTGCAATGTGCACTCGTGGCCATGTGGGATTTCTTTGCAGCTTGACTTATCCAGGGCTTTGTAGTGCTAGCATGTGCAGTTGGTTAGATTATGTGTGTTCCATTCAAAAAAAGCTGTGTTGTCATTGGAAATAGGAACAAATTCGCCAGCAGATTGGTGGACAAAACATCCAGGTTGACACAATTTTTTTTTCACCTTATCTACACAGTCAAGTAAAATGATAGAGAACACAAGCTGCCTACCTTTTGTTTGTGGGCAGCCACATAACCGTCCATTTTCTCAGGCTGGAGGAATGAAGGGCCGCCATGCACAGCAAAGCGAACATCCAGCATTCGCTCCCTCACATCTATCAGGCTAAAGATGTTGACATCATCAGGCGGAACGGAGAGCATCTCAGAAAGAAAGTCCAAAAGCAGATCATAGCGGCTCCGGTGCTTCTCTCGCAGTTCAATGAACTCCTTTGCTGTGATGTCTGAGAAACACACAAAAACACAATTGGAACCACAGCCTATATCGAAGTGGCCTCATTATTTCCACCAATGCTCAAGGATAAATGTAATTGTTTTCAAACTGGGCCCAAGTGTTAAACCATAAAATAGTACAGAATTCTGTCGAATGGAACAGTGATTATAAATTATTGAAAATGCCTCATTTTGCCTGGCACAATCTTTTCTCTGGTGTTTGTGTGTGTGTGTGGGGGGGGGGAGGGTGTGTGTGTGTGTGTGTGCATGTCTGCTTGCAGGTGAACAGAGACTAGGAGTTTAATTACAATCCCTACCTTTTTCAGATAAATGGTAATTACTCTTGACAATGTGGTTCCATTTCTAATCACACTTAGCAACAGGCTCCTGAAACTCTGGGGAGAAACGATCAAGTTTTATTGCCCCAAAAATGTGAAAGTTGTTGCCTATAAACTTAACACAAGATCAAATTCAACTTTGATCATCTGACTACCACTTTTGTTATCCGACCAAAGAGCATCTGGCAAAAGCTTGAGTTGAGATCAGTTTATCCCCATCTATCCATCTAGAGACCCAGACTTCTGGTCTGGATTCATGGGTAATGCCACAAAGAAAAGTTTATGGGTGACTTTTGTATTTCTTTATTTGTAACTTATACTTTCTCCAGTTTCTGAAATGTCAACCTAGGCAGACAAGTGTTGACAAGCAGAGGAGACAGCTAAAGGAAAAGGAAAGCTAAACCTAAGTGCTGAGGCATCTGGACCCTATAACACCTACTAGATCTATCTTATGCATACACCATGTCAACCTTTCTACTAAAAGGTATGTGAATGTGCACCAATGAAAACCCAGGCTACAAGAAACAACTCTGTGTAAGATGATCTTAGTTATATTGCATCGTATTATTCCATTAATTACTGATGCATGCAAGCACGTGGCTCTTTTATATGTAATGAAAGACATCTGTACAGGAGTATCACTGCCATGATCTTAACCCTATAAGCAAGCTAGTAAGTTGTACTGACAATTACAAATATATATATATATATATATCAGAGACAATCAATAAGATCAATCAATCAGTCAACCTCAGTGTGTATTCAAAAGATTCATATCAAACTGAAGAGGGGAATAAAAACAAACACTGGTTCATGCATTCATGTCCAGCAAGCTAGTCTCAAGGCTGCAGCTCGTTCAGAATGCAGCAGCCAGAGTCCCTACACAAACACAGAAATATCAAAAGACACTATTACTTCACTCCACAAATCTCTTCATTTGCACCAAGTTCTGCTGCTGGAAGGTAGTCATCTTCTAGCTGTACCCAGAATAAGATGCAGGGCTGCAGGGGGAACCTTTGCTTACCTCAGTCATGAAAAGAAGCTTAAAGAGGAAGTGAGTTTTCCTAAACTGATCTAAAAGTGACACTACGTGACATTGTGGTGCATTGCAAAGCCCATTGATGCAATGTTTTTATAAAGATGTAACTGCATCTTGAATTGCCTTTTTGTATGCTATAATGAGGCCTATGCTAATAAATCAACTTTACTTTTTGTAAAGCTGGGATGGGGCTTTCACTTTATTTATCAGAATGATAGCTTTTAGTTCATAGTGCATCATTTTCTATGATTTGGTGGTTTATGTTTCAAAACAAGTGCACTCTCACGTTACAACACACAAGATAAAGGTTGTGTTTAAGCTGCTTTTCAAAATATGTCATCTTCAACCAGAGATGCACAAATCATTCAAAAGTAAAAAATGTAGTGCTCGCCACTATTGGCAGGAGGATGTTATTTACCAGTGATGTAAACACATTAGGTTATTATAAAAGTGATCCATTTAGCCTCCATTATCCATAAATATAACACCAACATTACCATCCTTAATTGCTTTTTCAAATGTTCTGTGTGGTAGGAACCAGGCAAAAGCACTGACACTTAATAAGACAAACAATATACTCAGTTGTCTTTGTAAAATTGGCGTGATAAAGAACATGGCATGAAATGAAAATTGCAAATAAATGACAGTGCAGAAGAAAAGAATTGCATGTACACAAGACAGTTCCCTCACAAAGAGAGGGCACACTGCAAACTACATACTCGCACATTTACCCAACACATCATTGAGTCAAAGCCAATACTCCAGTGCACATCTAGGGGAGTGGTGTGTGTGGGGGTACAGACATGGAAGAAGCTACTCATCCTTAGTGCACCAAATTTAAGCAGAGAAAATACTGAACAGACGATTCGATACTTTAGATTTTTTTCAACTATCTCTGGCCTGTAAAATTATATTCAGATAAATAAAATGTCTGGCTAATTTATGTCTTTAAAATATGTGAGTTACAAAACCAAAACCAGCACTGCTAGCATAGTCATTAACATGACACACAGACGTTTTCATGATCAACATCCTGACCCTGAAACTGGCACCCAGACGACAGGAGCATGTGCGCGCACACGCGAGCGCACACACCTGCACATACTGTATACAGAGTGTGTGCAGGTGGAGCGGGCGGGTGGGGTGATTGGGTTTAAGTGTGCCGAGGGAGGCCGAGCCCAGGCATTAACAGACAAGACAGGGGGATCGGAATGGGCTCAGTGGATACAGCATGAGGTATAGGGGCTAGTGTCAGCTCCCATCAGTCAGAAACAAGCACACAGAGAGACAGTTAAGCGCGGGGGGGAGGGTAGTAACTCCTAACACAAAGTGGCAGCCTTTGCACCTGGCTTTGATCCAACCTCACAACTCACTACAGCGTCCTCCTTCCCAGAGGCTTCTTTGAATCTGGGAGTCAGGAAGGTAGTGCACAACGTGCTCTAGCTTGCAACAATGTGGAATATCCTGTTTGTGTAGAAAGGAACAAAAGACGACTACTCTCTTGGTCTGTGTCCACTCTCACGCGTCCCCTCCTGATTATGACCTTACACACAACCAGAGTGAGCAGTTTTTACGATTTTCTGTGAAGCATTTCAGAAAAATCTAAACCCTGAGAAAGGTCACAAACATACAACTGATGCTCTTCGAGTCAATGCATTGTTCCCCTATAAAGCTGGATCCCACATTTCCCATGATGCAGTCTGCCCGATAACTTCTAACTCCACACCTCTATTTGATGATAGAATGACTTTAATCCCATGCATCTGGTTTATCTTACTGCACAGAGGAATTGAAAAGTGGAAAGAAACGGTGATATTTTGTGCTGCTCTTTTCATGGAACATATCTGGCTCCCAAACACACATCCGCAGGCAGTGTACCAGGGGCAGTATGAGTGCCAAGTCCTATTATGTGAAAGTTAAGTGAAGCGTAGATGTTCAAAGAATCTTGCATATAGATTATTCCCTGCAGCAGTAAACTGAGGAATGTAGGCATTGTGGGATTATTATGCAGAAATTTGGGGGGAAATACCTTAGAGGCCAGACCGACGTGAACAGAGGGATATTCATTTTGTTAACATCTGAGCACTGTTTTTTCCATTAAGACAATTTCTTAAATCCTTATAAAGCCGTTCTCATCTTTAACATGACACAACCTGTCAGCGTCCCGTGTGCCGTACACATGTGCTCATGCGCTGTCCCCTGAGCACTATGCATTGCACTCTCAGCTAGTGTTATGTGGACATTTCAAGGACTTTTTGTTTACCACATTTTTTTAACCTTTCCATCAATATTGAGGGGGGGGGGGGGTGGAGTGCAAGAGGAGGAGTGCCTTAATCTCAGTAAGACAGATTTCACTAGTACTTTGTGCATCCTTATTGCATTCCTCATTTGTTCTTGAAATGGGATTTAAAATGTCAAGGAGGGTGTAAGTAATGCTATAAGTAGAATATTTTCATAATCCCCGAGCCTGAGAATCAATGAGACTGTTTACCCCATATAGAAAAATAAAACCCCAGAAATGAATGTTAAATATCCTCCACGCACACACCACAGATTTGGCGGCTTGCTCCCACCTTAGGACAATCTCAAAGTCGTTAAACCTTGATATTACATTTTGTTTTGAAACCTCAATCTCGCATTTGTGAGTTTGCTCATTGCTGAACAGCAGGTTAAAAGCCTGCTGAGGGATTTTTGACACTGTTCACAACAGGGGCAGATACCAGTGCTCCCCAGCTCACAATTCAAGTCCTTCTGTTACAACCAGGGACTTCTAAATCAATACAATCTGCGGCTAACATCCCTTTGCTAATAGTGGAGCCATTATTATTGCTCAATAAACTGACCTCCCCACAGGAGAAGTTGTTGACAAATCTAGTCTTATACAAAAAGAAAAAAACGAACACAAAATTGCAGTTTAATTGAGCAATTCTTTCATTTTTCATTTTCATTAGTCATCTTAAATACACATTTGTTAGCCTACATTTAGTGCATTGGTCCATTTCCCTTACTCAAATATTGAAGTGTGGGCACCAGCTGTTCTCCACCAAACTCTCTGAGTTTGCTGAACATTAATTTACCTCAGCCCTGTTTTCAGAATCAGAAGCAAATGCTCGTTATCTACGTATATGAGCTTTGAGGATTCTTTCTCTCCTTCTGCACTCTACTTGCCTTTGGCGCGCACCCACTAGTCTCCCTCTCCACTTGTATTTCAATATCTCTGAAATCATAAAAATCCTTCAGCCATGACCCATTTCTCTAAAGCGAATTTAATTTTAAGCAGACAGCCGATGTGCTGTATATCAGGTAATGATGGATGCTGCTCAACATGTGAGGAGAATGTGCTGGCTGAGCTAAAACCTCTCAACTAATTATTTTGCCAGCATATGTAATGGAAACAGGTTTTTCTGCAAACGTGTTACGAGGACAACTGACACCCATGCGTCAGGGGAAAAGCATCTTTAATTGAGAGTGTGACCGTTTTTTGGTCCAGCAGTTTGCAGCATTTCAAATGGTAATAAGTGGACATTTCTTTTTAATGAGTGCCCAGAAGTCTAATCGGAACCATATTCTTCAACGCTGGCTTGTTAGAAATAAAAAGGTGGAGAGCAGATTTTAACTTGAGGCAACACTTGTGTAGCCTTTTAGCATGGCGTCTCACTGTCGTTTGCATTTGTTGCTCTGATCCACCGCCCCACCCCCCACCCCATGTGGAGCGTTTCAGAATTTGAACGCTAGCTTGGTTAGCTGTCAGCATAAGGCAGTGTCTCTGTCATTCACTCTAGACCTGCCTGTTTTCCATGGGAAAATGATTGCCGACAATGACTATAAAGTAGTTTGCTTCATTTTTATATTCCTTCTGCAAGAAAGCAAAAGGTTTTGTAGTTTTCGTTAAAACCCTGCATTGGAGGATGTACTACAGGAACATAACTGTTTGTGCCACAGCACATCGAGCCGATAGTCAGCCAGGCTGTTGATGAGTGTCTCGTACCCCCGCCTGGCACTCGTTGGACCCCCGTTGACAGCTTTTCAATTGATTCAGCTTGTCGAATCTGTGGCGGACCTGTGTATGACAGGGACACCTTTGACTGGCTGCTCAGCTTTGCCAATCATGGCATAAGAAGAGAAACGGAGCCCGGCGCCATTTACAACTGTTCTTATCAGACTGAGTCTCAATTAGATGTAGTGTTTCACCATCTCTGGTGAGCGAGACTGATGTAAAACGAGTAACCCTGCCAAGTGCTGCTGTGTTTGATGGTTTGTATCTCTGCAGTTAAGGTCTCCTCCTGCTTTCCGTTTTTGAATGATGTATACAGTCTACCGCCACCTCCTGGTACAAACCAATCGCCTAGTGACATGCGTCGCGACGCGTCACGACATGACGCAACAACTGCACAGAAGTCACCTTTAGTTCGTTGATGTCGGCCGGGTGTGTCGTAGCCTCTAGACAAGACTCATTACTGTGATAACCAACATGACAGAACACATGTAGAATGCAAAGCTCCTCTAATTAAAAATGCACCCAGCAGCCGCCACAGTCATCTCTGGAAGGAGATAAGTGTAGGATTAAAAAAAAAACTGTTTTTAGCACAGTGCTCAGGTGATTATGTTTGTAACAGTAAATATTTCTGTTAACATGATTGCACCGTTGGAAACGAGGAGCTAAGCTGCACAGTGCGTTTTTCCATATCATAATTAGACTTGTGAAACTTCAACACTCCCGTATACATAAATAAATATAATATGTTGTATATGAAGATGCTCAAACAATCATGAACGAATGCACAAATGCTTATAGAACTTTAGATACAATACACTACAGCAAATACTGTTCAGAAACCGCAGCGATCTCCAGCACGACCCCTCACTCAGCCGCTGTAGGGAATTCTACATCAGAAACGGCAAGAATCCCGAACTAGAGACAACATTAATTGAATGCGAACACTAGACCATGGCAGATACAACACTGACTGGGAAAAGGTTAAAGGCCACAAACTGGGAGTCAGTAAACAGCTGGAGAAAGATAAAGGAAGACATTCACATGCGATACAAGAGGCCGTTTTGATCACGCATAGAGGCAGGGGGCGTGTGTTTGTGTGTCTCTATAGGCCACGGGTCAACCTTACCTGCCAGACGGAGGGACCCTGAATTGTAGATGGCTTCGTCCCGCAGCTCCCTCACGTGCACTGTGACAGTGCAGACAGCATCGGGCCATACTCCATCAGACACGCGGACCTGGAACTGATAGGTGCCAGGTGGAGCATTCTCCTTGATTATCAGGAAACCAGTTCGCTTGTTCAGGATGAAGTAACTGAATGAAAGAATAAACAAAGATGATATCGGTTTTAAAAGATCTGAGCTCTGTTCGGTGTTGTAATCCTCCATTAATTCTCTATAGATATTTTCATTTAAAGACTTATAGGGTCTACCCTGGCTGACACTGGGCAGGAGGCAGGCTACTCTCTTGACAGGTCTCCAGCCCTGTGGCTTACCTGTAGAGACGCCAGTCACACTTGCATTCACCCCTATGGGTAAATTAGTGTCACCCTTTAACCTGAGCTGCATGTCTTTGCCAGTTGTCCGTGCCTTCATTTCCACTGGCTTCCTCCTACAGCGCAAACAGCAAGTTTAAACCCAGACTTTTCCTGCTGTGAGGTGACAGTGCAACTTTTCACACAATGGTATAAGTCCATGCTGATAATAAGGAACTGTAAGCATTCTTGCTGCCAACATTTAAATTGCTGCCTCATGTGGGGGCTTTGTGGCTTTAGTGTTGCTCAGACTAAGCAATTTATTCGCAGTGTGAAAATGAAGCTACTGATTCTATTTTACTTGCCCCTAGGGGATAAATAAAGTCTAATTCTGATTCTGGACTGAGCCTTGGTGTGTTCTGATTAAACATTAGGTACATACATATACAACTCCTGGTTGACGTTCACCCACCCTGTCCATGGCTTCCACACCAATACCTAAAGCCCTTTTTCTAGATCCAGCATTGCGCATGAATCTGAGCACATAAAAAATGCAGGCTCTTCATAAAGGTGCAGATATTTGTCATTGTTTACATTCTAACATGCAGACAGCTTGGGATCTTCTCTTTGATCAAAATAACTGAAGATAAGGTGAGAACCATCAACAGTTCCTACTCCCTAATGTGTAAGACAGTCTCGGAAGATTATATTGCACAAAAAAATGTTTGTGGGATTGCTGTGAAAAAAATTGTCATGAGAGATAGGACACATGATGCGCAAGAAAAAAAAAAGAAATCCAAGCTCCCTTATGAATTAAATAACTTAATATAAATAATGAAGTTCTAGTGTGTGCAGGATAGCAGGTAAGAGTTCAAATAATAAATATACCGAGTCGACTCAAGACACTGGACACATTTTTATACTTTTAAGTGTGTGTGTTTATTTGGTAATTTAGTTTTTACTTTGCCCTCCGCTGTCAGCTATTTGCCCTGTGGGACAATAACGGAATGTGAGCAGACCCAATGCATTAAACAGAGTGATACAAGGGAAAAATGAAACTAATGGGCACAGAGACATGTAAGGAAGCAATTTTACTTAGTCCTTGTCTCCATGCTCTTCTTGTACAGTAAATGAGCTCATTCAAGTTTAATTAGAGAGGAAATCCAAGGCAGAACCTTTGCAAATCAACTAATAAGCCACTTGTAGGGAAAAAAGCCACATTACCACATTTTTAGCACACTGTGGCATGTATTAAGTCATATGTCTAGCACTGGATATAAGATTTCACATTGCTTAAAGACAATTTTCCATCTTCAGTAAAGCTTCCAATATATACACAATTTGGCACTACTGGAGTCAGTTACTTCTACCCTGGTTAAAATACAACACTTGCACATTAATGCACCTCGTGGAAGACTTTCTCAGCAAGTAACAGACAACCTCTTGTTCCACAACATCAAAAAATGAACAATGCGAGTGCACACTCACAGTGAACAGCAGTTACTGTAGTTGATTTGATGCACTGAACTAAAACGTATAAAGCAGACCAGAATATGCTTGACAAGCTACATTTTGTGAGAGGCCAGTACTGTAGTGATATGGCAGTGCGTTTTGAACTTTACTTACGCTTGAAACAACGAGAGATGAGAGCTGTCATGAAATGTTAATGTCTTATATTACATCAAGCCCTCCATATGGGCTGAACTTTGACACTGAGATAGAAGAAAGAAAAGTTTGTCATTTTGAGTTCAGCTCAGTTTGGAAGATAAAGAGTGAAGTGTCACAGGATTCTGGATTTGTCGCTGCATGTGATGGAGTTACAGATAAAGTGTTGAAGTGGAAAAATGTATCAGCTCATTGTCACTGTGACGCAGGGAATTTTCAGATATGAACCAGAAACTGACTCCAATAACAGGAAAACACTGGCTGAATAGCAGAAAAAGAAATAAACAAGGTGAACCAGTAATACAGAGTTAGACATAAGACAGAGGGGGGAAATGGACAGTATGTGGGGTAATAGAGAAAAAAGATGCACACACAGACGAGTATCACAGTCTTTTGTTGGGGATATAGAAGCTTAATCAATAATTCCGAGAGGTAGCTTGATAATTGACTAAAGAATCATGGAAACAATGTCAACATATAGTCATGAAACCACATGTAAACTTATTACATATACAGTCCTGCAGGTACATGTCTCTGCCAGCCAGTCACATGCATGTCTCTCGAGATTCATACATTGAGTTAATCCAGGAGTCAAAGTATACGTTGGCGCCAGAAATGATGAAATTACCTTTAAGTGAATGGGGCTGTTTGTGCGAGACTTAAAAAAACCTGCTCAATGTGGCCTTGTTAGGTCACATTGATAATGGAATGGATGTGTTACAGTGACCTTGACCTTTGACCTTCAAAATCTAAGCAGTTCCCCTCTTAGTCCAAATGGATATGTGCCACATGTGGGGGAAAATGTTGGGATATATTAAGGAGCCAAGAAGTCAATGAACAGAAGCAAAGATTGAGGGGCTTCATTAGTACGCATGCAGGTTGATCCTCTACAACTGAGAGGAGCAAAAAACATCTGGCCTCTCTGAGAGATATGTCACTCAGGGGTGTTATTCAAATGATTAATCATTCACAAACAACAAAACATCTGGCTCTTGCCAAAAGAATCTAATGTATAACACAGTAAGGCATTTCTCTCTTGGTGGTTTACTTTGTTTTTACAGAAATGATTCAACCCCCTCTGTGAGTGTGTTAGATGTGCACATTAACCTTTGTCTGATGTAGATTTTTTAAATACATTATTTATGAGTTGAGTGACATTATCAAACTGATGATGAAAAGTTTACATGTAATTTAAACACTAATGCTGTTTTGGAACCCCTAGTAATAGGAAATGCTATCAAATTGTTGCAAATCATAGTTGAGCTTCAGTAAGGACACTCAATTTGCTTTGGCTGTAATGCAGATATAACTCCCACCTATGCAAGTGTTACATCTAAAAAAGTATAAAAATGAACTTTCTTGAACACTAAGGAAAGAAATTATTTCATTAGACCAAAAAGGCACCGGTTACAAAAAGACTCTTCAATTTCCAAGAGACTGAGTTGGCAGCATCATAAATAAGTTTAAAACTCGTACAGCAGCAAACCTTCCTGGGATGACAGAAAAAGCTATATTTCTCTGAGGGGAATCAAGTGTCTAGGAAAGAAAAATTAAAAAAAGGTGAAAATATTGAGCAGACTCCTTATTATATTACTCATATAACTGCCAACGACGTGCAGGATGACTTGATGAAGGCAGAAAGTGAAGTATCACTTCAGACTACAAAGTTAACACTATGCATTTAAGGATTTGCTCAAAAATCTCACTGCACTCATGTTTTTTACTGTCTGTTTCCTTAGGTTATTGGACACGGCTGTGCGCAGAGCAGAAAAACAATTAGGTCTGATGCAAAGTAGTTATATAATACATTACAATATATTAATGGACTTGGTTTGCTCATCTGGCTTATGGGACTACTCCATTAACCAAATAACCAAACACTTTGACAATGTAACTGTAAGCATCTTGGCAAGCAGACACATGTGAGCAGTTTCATTTGGTACATACAGTGTTATAGTGGGGGAACCGGAACGTTCACACTTAATCCATTACGTTACTACTGACATGTAGTTGCTGATCATTTTGCACAGACGCAAACACACCATCACAATAAGAGCCTTTCTGTCAAATGTATAACACAGGTTACAAGTTAGTTGGATATCTATGTATGACTATGACGAATGGAGGGAGTACATGTCCAAAAATCTTAAAAGTTAAATTAAATTAAAAATTTGAAAGTCAGCAAAAAGAAAAGTAATAGCACACATCCGGGGATCGGATCTGGTTGATTTAATGTATCATGTGTGTCTGTGGACCTTCCGTTAGAATAAGATATAACGAGACCAGTTTAGAGGTGGAGAATAATATGTGCCTTGCACTGCTTTGCACTGCGGGCACCAATAATAGACGCATCATACATTAACGACTCGGCTCTGTAAATTCTGCCTTCTGATAGGTTGGCAACATGGGTTTAAGTTTCAGGTGCACAAGGTGACAGGCACCTTTAAAGCTTCTCCAGGAACTTTTTTTGTGTTTTAATTTTCTATTTTACTTGCATAGTGTAGATCTAAAGGAGAGTAACATTTTTACCTTGGCACATGTCCTTCAAACACGTATGTCTTGTTGTCCCAGTCATCAGGGTCAGGAGAGTAGACTTTACCAAGCACTGTCGTTGGCATACGGCCTGAGGATAGAAAATAGATTCACACTCTAAACAACCATATGTACTGTATGTAGATGTGTGCATGTATATATAATATGCAATCACAGCTTTCATGCAGTGGTCTCTAAATTGTTTTCCAGAGCTGCATCTACACGAACACTAAATACAATTAATACCACACATAAAGGGTAAGAGTTGGAAATAACGACAATACTACAACAGTAAAAAATGTCTGGATAACTGAAAGGCCTTGGTGGCCTACATATTTCAGGCTTCAGCACCACCTAAATAAATTGTTGCATTCATGGCTTTCAATAGCACAAAAGGATAATTTTATACAATATTTATTTCTCTATTCATTTCGTTGCAAGTGCATTTAGGCCCTCAAATTAATTGTATTGTGTTTTGAATCTAGGTAAATTGTAACTGAATTCAATTTTCACTGTAGTCTGAGATATGTTGTTGTTTATTTGGGATCTGTATACTAAACAGCAGTTTACATGCTGCATGCCTAAACTCTGTATGAACTGATGAGAATGGGACCTACATAAGCATTAGGTCACAGTGACCCTGACCTTTCAACATTTTATTATTAACCCCTTAGCTTACAAGGATACTTGAAGAAGCTTCTTAATGGTATTATTGTGATATGTTGAAAAATGCGACAGGACATATGTGAGGTCACAGTGATCTTTTGACCACAAAAATCTACTCTGCTAGTTCCTACTTGAATCCTATCGGATGTTTTAACTGAATTTAAAAAAAATGACTTTAAGGTGGTTCCATGCGATCACATTCACAAGGACACATGGATTAACAACCCAAAGAAAACAAATCCATAAAGAGGATGATTAGGAGTTCCAAAAAAATTATATTCAGTGGCATTGCCTTCAAATCATTGGACCATTGGATGTGACCCTTAGACTGACACCATGGGGGCCATTCTGAATAAACACTGATTATGCAGACGATGATAATGTTGACAGTAAGTGGGTTAGGACAAAGGTAAAAAAACGGTGTGTGTGTTAATTACTGCACAGTGATTACGAATTAATTGGCTGGCACCTACAGAGAATGGAATTGCCTTTGAGAACAGAGTTCAAAAAGACAAGACAATGGCTCCCAATGTCTTTGGGAACTTTTATCACTGTTTTTATGTATGCTGTACATTGTAAACAAGATCTACTCACCTTTGTGACTGTTGATGAAAATCTTTTTCTCCCCTGCCACATGTGCATGATCATTTTGATCACCGATTGTCACTGTCAGCGTGCTGGTCACCGTTTTGGCAGGTTCCCCGCTGTCACTCATGATAATAGGAATGAGGAACTCTTTCTGACGCTCACGGTCAAACATCCTCAGTGCTGTTAGTGTCGCCGTGCCGTTCATATTGTCCTGGAGGTAGAAGTCATTGCCGTGGCGATACTCAGAGGGGATGGTGAAATGAAAGGGTGGGCCATTCTCGGGAGAGTCTTGGTCTATAGCCCGGACGATGGTTGATGTTTGGTTCATTCTTACCACCTAAGCAAGAAGAAAGAGCATGGGCACTGTGACTATACAGTAACTTAACATGTATGAAACATGATATCAAGCACAGTCGAGCCTACCTGTGGTCCAGCCACATTCTCAAAGACTATTGGAGAGTATGCTGCCTCAAACTCTGGTCCGTTATCATTTACATCCAAAAGAGGAAGCTGGACTGTGGCACTGCCTGTCAGGGATGGCACCCCATGATCCGTAGCTATGATGACCAAGTGATGCTGGGGTACCCTCTCCCGATCCAGAGGCCGAGCCACAGAGAGTACGCCGAACTGGTCAATGGTGAACAACCCCTCAGGATCTGAGTCTTCCAATAGACTGTAGGTTATGTCATGGTTTTGTCCTGAATCAGAGTCACTGGCAACCAAACGTGCCACACTGGTTCCCACAGCGACATCCTCAGGCAGCGGAGCCAGGGACAGAAAATGTGGAATAAAGACAGGTGCATGATCATTGTAGTCTTCCACCTCCACCACACAGTGCAGGAGACTGGAGAAGTCCAGGTCTTCCACCTGAAACAGGAGTCACACTATGACCTCAAACAACATGTAGCTGCATTATGAGCTACATTCAACACCACATCTGTTCATCTTATCTGGCGAATAGTGAGAAGTTTCTTTCAAGAGAAGTTAAGTAAGTAAGATGAGATATAATCAGCAAAGAAATGCTTTTAACAGCAGTGGCTACAATATAATCACACTTATGTACCTTCAGTGTGAGGTTGAACCTCTGCTCACTGTGTCGTTCATAGTCAAGACGCTTCTTAAGCCTCAGGGTCCCGCGCTGTTCCTGTTTATGGCTGACCATGTAGAACTTCTGCTCTTGGTCTCCAGCCACCACACTGAAGGTCAACTGGGCATTTTCTCCAGTGTCTCGGTCTTCTGCTGCAAGCTCCAAAACCTTCAAAGGTATAATAATAATCAAGAACATGAGCAAATCTTTCCCACTCACGATTATGAGATGTAATTTTCACTATAGTTTTGCAGAGTTTGAAATGGAACCTGGTTCATGGATTCAGTCACGCAAACAATTCTATTATGATCTTAATTGGCACATACAAGCAAATTCTTCCGAAGCTACATTGTCTCCAGGACATTGTCTACTTGGACGAGACACCAAAAGCTAGTAGTAGCGCTGACACAGGTCTAGCAGCTGACCAAACAATTTAATGTAATGGTCATATAGGTGAAAGGATTAGACCTGGTGCATTTCTTCACAAGGAGAAAACACTAGTTTGACCTATGTATTATAGCTGTTTAAGTTTATTCTAATATATACATTTGGTAGCTGTAGTTGTAAATAATGCTAAGTTCTGCTCCCATATCATTATCGTCTTTATAGCTTAAAGCGGCTCAAATTTACTGAGAGTATTAGGCTATGGTAATTTATTACATATTGGTGGCTTCCACAGTATGAATTTCTTACACTAGTAATGTTTTTAAATGCCTCATATCTAGACAGACCAGCGTAGTGGCTGCTCTCTAAGTTTGCCCAAGTGACGTTTTGTATGTTTCTTAATGTAAAGCTTGTGCTCAAAGACCATAGATGAATTCACTCACAAGAAGAAAACACCTTGCAAACTATCTCCCATAATTCCCGTACTCAGCTCTCCGTCCAATGTAATCAGCTCTCATATTAACTATTCTCCACTCGTTTCTAATGTTTCAGAGATTTTTGTGCATATACAACACTTCATACATTTTTTATGATCTAACATTATGCAGTCTGAAACATTCGCTCTACAGTGCAGTGTTGCCCCAATGTCACATCACTGACAGATGTTCTAGCATGAATCAAAAAAAGGTTATTCTATAACACACCCAAAGCTCCACAGTAAGTTTTATTTTTTTTTGTACTTTTACAAAATTTCACAGAATGACACATATTCCCACAAATTAAGCGAAATAATAAGCCGTATATGGCCAATGGTGAAATGTCATAAAGGGCATCTCCATATGAGCCTTTGGTACTGATCAGTCTGACACAAGAGGTTTATGAAAGGTTTCTGCACTTACAGCTTGAAACACAGAAAAATCACACACAAAAATCATTGTCTGAAAGGTTGGGAGCAGAGTTGTATGTAATCGAGTGTTGTAATGTAACATGCTGCTGATGGCAGATGATGTGCCCGCTAGTACGAACGAGCCGGTTCGTACGTAGGAAGCCAAAGGAGCCAACTCCTATTGCGTAGAGCCGAATCTTCAGCTGCTCCACCCAGCTCTGCTGAGAATCCGTGCAGGCAGGGGCGTGCCATTATAATGATGGGCAGGCTATGGACAATCACATGCATAGACAGACTAGGATGAATCCGACTATATGACAGGGCCGTCGTGGCTGTGAAAAATAAGAATCAGCGCCTCTGGATAGAGGAGGTGGATAGCAACAGAAAGACTTTTGGAAGTTGGTGCTAAAACCCCAGGTTTCTTTTCAGCACTGTAGCCAGGCTGACCAAGAGTCATAGCTCTGTGGAACCGAGTATTCCTCCACA
>JAUMHF010000017.1:21947998-21976938 GCA_032359275.1 Microctenopoma steveboyesi | reverse complement strand
TAAAGTGCCCTGAAATGACTTTCGTTGTGATTTGGCGCTATACAAATAAAGATGAATTGAATTGAATTGAATTAAAAGCTCCGATGTCACCAGCATCCAGGAGCATGCTTCTGCACTTTGTGCGCAACAAAGCTGCAAAAGGGAAAAAAAAAAGTGGGAAAAAAATGCTGTCACAGCACCAATTAGATCTGTGGGCAAGTAAGTGACTAGTTAAAAGCAGGAATGAAGTTATGTGGTGAAGGTGCGTTGCATACATGGCACCTGCATGCTCAACTCCCAGGTCACACGTCTCTGTGAACATGACAAATAAGTTCAGGCTTAGCAATTCTTTCCACTATCAGCTCTGAAACATGGGCAGAGAGAACCCGGGACATTCTGCTCAGTCCCTGCTGGGGTTGTCTTTGTACAAGAAGCATGGTGAGATGAGTAACTCAGTCTGATTATGTTCAAAGCCCATTGTAAATTAGCAAAGCCACAGCATTTCAGCACTGCTCTTGATTTGCGCTCCAGTGAGATGTTCTACTACTGGGTGTTTTTCAGATTTCGGATAGAAAGCGTCAGTTGGAAAAGCTTTATTATATGTGAATTACATCCTGTACTGGACCAGCACACCAGTAAATACTCTTCAAGGTCAAAAAAATGTTGTAGCTCTAAATATGCAGTGTGTTACTTTATGGGAAAAAGTAGCTCAGACATTGAAACTGTGAAAAAAGTGCTTTCTTCTTTCTGTTGGAGAACTTAACTTCACTAAAAGTCACCATAGGTCCATTATTGATTTTACAAATGTCAGCATATGATTTTCCTTCATATTCCTCTAGGTTACATCTGAGTTGATCAAATATGCGTGCTATAGTATAAATAGTTGAAATATACTGTAAGCCTATATGTACGGTATAAAACAAGAAGATCAAATATTATGCTGTTTGATTAACAGTCTGCTGACTTTAGCATACCATACTTTTCAACTTGCTTTAAACACTGAAGATCTTTACTCAAAATTTGAACTTTGGAGGAGTTGATTATGATTTATTGACCTGATGTGTACATTATACCTAGGAGATTCTGGTGCTAATGCAAGACCCATACATCATTCACCTACAGTTTCTGGCCACACAACAGTGGACAGTGTTTTACTAAAGCATTTATTAAAACTGAAGATGGCACACACGCTAAGATTTAGCAGGATTTAGCCTGGTATTAATGTAAATCATGTAATTAAATTATCTAAGCTGTGCAAGGAAACATGAGTTTACTCATTAAACACTGACTGCAAGAAAAGAAACAAACAAACTTGGCAAAGAAAAGGCTGGATTCAGTGGTGGTCATACTCAGCCAATGACTTAGGACCTAGGCTTTTGTTCAACTCTGTCTAACTGATACAGACTGTTGTTTTACCTAGAAACCTAAGCTGCGCTGAGGAGAGTGAACATCAGGAAAGCAGCGGGTCCAGACAGTGTTACAGGCCATCTGCAGTGCTGACCAGCTAACATTTGTGTTTACATCCATCTTCAACATGGACTGCTCACATCCAGGGCTAATTCAACAGGGTTAGCCAGCTAATGAAGATCTCACTAGGGAGCTTTAGGACTTTCTATTCAGGGACTGTAGAGAGCATTTTCACAAGAAATATCCTGGTATGAGAATAGCTGTGTACTAATAAGACGAGTTCAAAGTACGCCAAAAGCATTAATCAAACATCAAATATGTAAATAGATCTTTACCATACATACCCATAGATTGCCAGAACAACATTTATCATTAACGCATTGATCTTTTGCAAAACTTTTAACGTAAAGGAATCCGTCTGTAGTTTGCCTGAGCTCCGGGCGGTGGGCACTGTCACAGCCATTTGTGGCTACGGACGCTTCCCTGTGGCTGTGGTTACGATTGGAGCTTAGCCCTACTGCATAAGAAGTGTTTCATTGTGCATTTCAGTGGGTGTTGTATTTTCATAAATATGCGTATGACAAATAAGGAATCTTGAATCGTAGTGACCCACCTCAGCGTTCGATTCGGCATTCTCAGAGATCCTAGCCAGGCAGGAGTGATCAATGAATCTTGGAGCATGGTCGTTCACATCCTTGATTTGAATGGTCGCTGTTCCAGTTCCTGTCATTCCTCCCCCATCTCTGGCCTCTACAACCAGAAGGTAGGACTCAACCTGCTCTCTATCCAGACCACCCATGGCTACGCTGATGGTCCCTGTGGTGGGGTTGATCGTGAACATTTCTGAAAAGGTAGGCACTCTTCCAATGTCAGTGCTAGTGGGATCTAAACTACCCACAATCCTGTAAGACAGCACAGCGTTCTGCCCCACAGCTGAGTCATCCAAGTCGGTGGCTGTCATCTCCATCACAGACGTACCTGCCACCGAATTCTCCGGGACATCTCCATGGCAGCTGGGGGCGCAGGTGAAGACAGGTGCGTTGTCATTGATGTCCCACACATTAATGATAACGTCAGTGAAGCCAGTCAGACCTTCGCCACCTTCATCTGTTGCCAAGACAACAAAACGCCACACGGCCCGCTCCTCGCGGTCCAGGGTCCGCTGGGCATAGATCTTCCCTGTGACTTCATCAATTATGAACTCACTCTCTGCACCCTGTCCGTGGAGAGAGTAACGCAGGGCCTCCTGGTCCGCATCTTTGTCCGGGTCAGACGCTGTTACCTATAACATCAAAAGCACATCGAGACAGAGAAGGTGATGAGAGTCTAATCACTAAGTTCATGAAGTACTAAATTATTGAGATGCTGCTGGCTTAGAGATATTTTGACAGGTACACTTCCTGACTGCTCTGTGCAGTCATGGGCTTCCCAGCACATGAATCTGGCAAACCTCCTTAACCCCAATGCTCATCACTTCTGCTTCTCCTCTTCTGTCATCCTCAACACATCAGTGGCAATTACCCTCTGAGCGGGTCAGAAATGTCTCCATTTAGAATGGTAATTGCAGTGTGATGTAGAGTCAAAATTAACTGTGTTACATTTAAAAAGAGAAGAGCTCTTACATATGTCGGGGGGGAAGATAAAAAAATGCATGCTGTGAACAACTCGCCAAACCAAACTTGTTTATTTCGTCAAAACGTAACACAAAATTTAGCATTAGTAATTTAGAACTGTCCAAAATCCAAGGGTCTTTAATTCAATGGACTCACTACTTAAAATGGACAACATCCAACAACAGTAAACAGTAAACTAACCAAAGGACAAGTAAGGCAACTACTTTAAGTTATACACAGTAAAAATCTTCAAGTTTATGAATATTACTTTCAGGTCAATTAGTTGATGACTACACACCAAAATAAAGACTCTATGTTGTGTGTCTATCTATCCCACAGTTATATTTTCATTATATGAAAAACAAATTACAGTGAGTAAAGAGTTTGTAATTTAGTCATCAAGCAGCTGCTGCTGGAACTTCCAGGACAACCTGTATGTTTGCTTTTCATTTGGTAAAGGGTTTTATTCAGCTCCTTGCTATCTAAATAGGCTAACTTGTCATGAGAAGGATGTGTGATTGGATTTGTATTTCTTTCTACCACACTATAGATCCCAACATGTAGTTGGTTCCCTAGTGCATATTTTTCAGAAGTAAGAATTAATTTTTGTGAGGGTCCAAAATAAATATTCTGTTATAGACGTGAATTATGATTGGACTGTACCTGTAACACAAACACGGGCGAGCCATCCAGCTCCTCTGTTACACTGCCGTAGTACTCGTTGACAGTAAACACCGGAGCCTCGTCATTCTTGTTAACCACGTTTACCGTCACTGCTGTGTAATCCTCCCACTTCCCATCTGAAGCCAGCACATGAAGCTTGTACCTGGGCAAAAATGTCAGCTTCATCAGGTGCTTGTAAAAAAATAAACTCTAGTTTAGATTCCAATAGTCTTTCTAAAAACATCTAGCTTACTTTTTCATTAAATATTAGAACCATATTATAGTGGATGTGAAGTAGGAGGCTATGGGGTGGATAGCAGAGCAGATTCTGTATGGAATTTGCATGTTCTTCCGTGCATGTAGGGTAGGTTAAGGTTATTTTTAGGATTAACTGTAGATTCTATACCCCCCATAGTGAATTGTTGTCTTTCTATATGTCAGTGAAGTAATAGATGTTCGACCTGTCCAGGGATTTCCCTGCCTCTCAGCCACTGACAGCAGAGATTGGCCTCTGCAGCCTTTGGTAGGAGAAGCAGTTAGTTGCTATATAGCATTCTATAAATACTCAAAAGAGACAAGATGGAATACGTTTGTTATCTTTCTATACCAATAACAAAACCACTGCCTTTGTCATATTAATGGGTTCAGTTGGATTCAGAATTAATGTAAAGATGAACCACAACTGCAGCTATTGATAACATTGATTGGAGGAACAAAATGTTAAATTGTCACGGTGAGCCTAATGCTGTCCTTTATTTGTGACATAAATTATGTAATTTGGATATTTGCATTTAGTAAATATGTCAGATTTGCTGGATCTGTCAAGGATCTGTCATTTGTTTTGTTTTCTTAAGAATGAATGCTGCTGCAGTTGCTGCTGCTGTTTCATCCACGGTCCCTCTCGCAAATCACAGTGGATGGAGTACATGAGATGTATCATTTCTTAAAAAGAACCATTTAATCAACTACACAGAGGGGATTTAATTTCCTACAGGTTGTTGTGAGTAGTTCAGTCATGGTGCTGACAATTCTACAAACGGGGTCACAAGATTGAACTCCTAACAATAATCCACCCTTCAGTTTATTCAGCTGATTAACATATCAAAGGGTGGAGGTGGAGCTTGTTCCTGCTTACATTGATCAAGAGGCGAGGTACATCCTGGACAGGTCCTCAGTGTATCACAGAGCTAACAGACAACAGGTCAGGTGATTTAGACCGAGCTTTGAGCAGAGAAAACACGTGCAGGAACATGCAAACTCCACACAGCTCATCCACCGGCTCTGGCTTTTGCCATTATCCTGTTTGCACCTCCTGAAATTGCAAGAAAATTGCCTTTTGTCTGTGTTTCCGATAACAGGATTTGAGTAAATGTGATATATTTTATGCATAATGACCAATAAAATTGTATTACGCCACCTCGTAAACACAACCTAAATGCGACCTGTTCTCCTTTACTGGCACAGACACATTCATTTGATGACACATTGAAACCGACTTGCAAACATTTCTAAACAAATGCATTTGATCTCATGCTGGCCACAGGAAAAAGACTATTTCAGTTAAGATTTTAGAAATGTATTTACCTCTGGGTTCTAGAAGGATTATTTTCTTGAGTGTGTTCCTACCTTTTGTTCTGTTCATAATCCAGAGGTTGGGCTATGAAGATAGTGCCCACCTCTGGCTCCACATCAAACACCCCTCCTGTGTTCCCTGATGTGATCTGGTAGCGCAGCTTAGCATTTCCACCTGCAGACAGTGAGACATCAGAGGGGACAATGAAAAGGATGGAGAATGATGCAATCTGAGTAAGTCTGTGTTGCAAACACACTCCAGGAATTGTATCTTTTATTTTTGTACCATGATGGAGCTTTGGTGAAAACCTGGTCCCACATGAATTGCAATTCCTGACTAGTTCAGTGATGCCTTTTTCTGCCAATCGACCAATCTGGCTCCCTTAACTGAGACAGATAGCATCTCCCTGCTTTAGCTGCCAGATTAAAATCAGATATCAAGAGTTTAGTGTGATTTGATTGAGTCTTTAAACAATGGATGGCTTCTTAGTGTTACATTTATTATGCTTCTGTATTAGAACAGCAGCTTAAGGAATCTGTTTAGAAGACAAAGACACAACCTGGAGAACTATGCTAGGAAAAACCCACAATATCACTACATGTCCCTGTGTGTCGGACCTGCCATGGATTGGCAACCTGTCCAGGATGTCCCCTGCCTTTTGAATGAATGGATGATGTCATGGGTGAGCTGGAGCCCAACAAAAAGTTTAGAGCAATAAACTCCAACACAGTAAAGCCAAAGTTTCTTTGACATGGCAATTTGAAATGAAATTAAAATCAGCCAGTTCGAAAGCGATAAAATGAAAAGTGCTGTGTGAACGGGAGAAAAAGTACATCTCAGGTAATTTGGACTCAGATATAGCCAAATGTCATATCTCCCGCTGCTATGACAGCTTCTGAACATGAATAGCTGTTTGAAATTGTAGCTACTATATCTACTTTTAGCAGTCAAAAGCTGATAATAATGGCATTTTGTTCAGCGTGGATTCAGAGCCAGAGTACTTTGGCATGAATTTAGTAGCGAAGGAAAGCCAAGAAATTTCCGTTTGGTGGTCTTTATACTGATACAGAAATATGCTGAGATCCACATAAGTACCACCTACAGTATATGTTTTCATGTCACACATTCATACATGGCCAGGATCCAGACACACAACATAAAACGCTTAAGTGACTTTTTTTGTATTCAACAAAATATATAATATTGAGATTACATGTAGGAATATTGTAAATTTAATAATTCCAGTCTTAGATAGATTAAGACTAAGTTCTCTTAGTTCACTACCTTAGTTATTTTTTTCCCTCCCTGAATTATTTTAATGAGGTCTATTGAATGCTGATCAACAGAATGCACCCCCTCAATGCAATTCCAGGCTAAGTCAAGGTCTGCATCTCAATCACTGTTGAATCTACCATTCAACATGGTAATAAGAAAAGGGAAAGGAGGAAACATGATGAGATTCCCTGCTTATTAGCAAGATGAAAGTGTAAGGAGAGAGGCGCATGCCCTAATCCACATCGTTTTGTACCGTCTGTCTGTTGGCTTTTTAAATGGGACATTAGGGATGCATGGAATTGCATCTCTTCTATCTGCTTAGTCTTGTTCTCTTCTTTTTCTAGTTGTCTCAATTGCTTAAGTATTTAGAAAACTGCGGCGACCCAGAAGACCACAAACGAAGACAATATTAATGCTTTCTTTTTTCCCAGTTGTACCAATTTCACAACTCTTCATCTCCCCGGATGCTGTGTTTTACCAAAGCGGGAGTACACAGACAAGACAGCAAAGACAAAACTCCCAGACTGAGAAACAGGGTTGGCAGATGTTACTATTAGTAATGACATCAAATACTTTTAAATAAAGTCTGGAGAGAGATTTTTGGTACTTTTGCTGAGTAACTGATAATAACAAATGTTAAATTACCTTTTGACAGTATACAGAACCATTAAATCACGGCAGGTTGTTATTATTCCCGGTGGTGTAGTGGTTAGCACTATCGCCTCACAACTAGAGGGACATGGCTTTGAGTGGGCCAGGGTGTGCATGTTCTCCCTGTGCCTGTGTGGGTTCTCTCCAGGTACCTCTGACTTCCTCCCATCATCCAAACAAATGCATGTTAGGTTAATAGGCAACTCTCAATTGTCTGTAGATGTGAATGTGGGTGTGCATGGTTGTGTGTCTGTATATGTGTCTGTCGTCCGACTGACGACAGGAAGACGACAGGAAGTCGTCAGTCCTGCGATAGACTGACGACAGCTCACTTGAAGATGGGATAGTTAGTAGGCAAGTAGGCTACATGCTATATATTTGTTTTAGATGGATTTAGAACTATCATATTACATAAATTATTTTTGTTGAAAATCCACCATGTTCATACTTGTGACAAGTGTTGTTTAAAAAAGAAAACCTTTAGGAACCACCTTTGAAGCCTCCAGGTGATTGGTAGTAGGAAAATGTTCAGGGGACTATTCCTTTAACTGTCAATTCAGTTTTAGCAGTACTAGCTAAATTCGGTGCAATCTATGCATGCTGAGGCAACCTATTGCCTCATTTGGAACAGCAGCATAAAATCGCATCCTCCGACACTCATATATATACCACCAAAAGAGAAAGAAATAAATAACCACACACACACACACATGCAGGGCTTCCATCTTTCTCAGTTGGTGGTAATAACCTTATTCAGCAGGCTTGCTACACTTACACAGCTAAATAAGCGGAAAAAATGTCCTTTTCACATAAGCATGTTTTCATACAGCCATTGAGGGTTATTTATCAAAGTGAAGTGTGGACTCTACAGCAGGCCTCTGCGCTCTGCTGTGATAAATACTAGATAATATGAGCATTATACCTCCTCCTTTTTCTCCCTCCCTCCTGTTCATCTTCACATACACAAGGCCTCCTTCTTTCTCTCCTCTAAATAGTCTAGGCATTTTCTTATTTGTTTGTTTCTGAGGAAAATGGTTCCATTTCACAATGAATTTCTTTCTCTGTGTGTGTGTGTGTGAGGAGAGACACCAAGGGAAAAAAACACACAGCAGAAGCGTTCGTAAAAATGTTCATGAGCATCAGCACACAGTGTCCATATGGGAGTTATGTCAACCAGAGCAGAGGTAGGTAAAGTGTAATGGTATGATATTAAACTATGATTTTTGAGGGTTAATCTACAATTGACATAAAGTGAGCAGCAGTGAGGCATTTACCAGCCAGAATATTGATCAGATCTGTCTTTATAACAGGTTTCTCAAGACCTTGGTTACAAATTCAGCCGGTCTGAATGAGGATGACAGCTTAAAGTTTGCATACCCTTTTCACTCCAACACTAACTTCCAGTTATTCTCTTTGGTTTTACAATAGTGTGTTGCTTTGTAATTAGGGGAAAAAAAAACTTCCACAGGTGAACTATGACAGGTGCAAAGTGGGTAGAGGTATATACCAGGAAAGCAGCATCTGATAGTGAAGGTAGAATTTGTACCAACTCATGACCTTTTTCTTTTAATGTTCAGTATCAACACATTTCCAATTTCCTCATTATTGGCATCTTTTTATTTCATATCACACACACTCAGATAAACTTATAAAGCACGCGCAGTTATGTTTTTTTATAACACCAATATATTTGGCTTTTCATACAGAGTCATCTGATGCTTAATTATCACTTGAACTGTACTTCTCATAAGCTTTGGTATTTGATAGTCTCAGAAGAAAAAAAGTTAGAGTAAGTCACTGAGAGAGTGTCTGACAGAATTCATGACTCACAAAACCAATCATCATGGGACACAATAAGAAATTTTACATGTGCTAGAAGCTATTCAGAGCTTCTCTGACTTCTTTACACACACACACACACACACACAAACACACACGCGCACACACACACACAAACGCAGCCGTACTGCTTCTTTCTCTCATGGAAAGTCATAAACATCCAAGATGGTAAAGTGATATATAAAACGTGTATATTTTCAATTCCAACCTCCAAAAATTATTGCAAAACATAGCTAGACATTTGCCCTTATGAGCCCTGCGCAATGTAACGTTCCTGTTTATGGCTAACTGTAACTGTTAACATTGGTTTTAACAGCAACAGAAAGTAGTATTGGAAAATCCACGCATTTTCCTAACTGCTTGTAGAGTCGCAGATTGTGTTGGAGTCTTTAAGAGGTGGGGTACACGCTGGAGAGCTTGCCTCTCCATCACAAGGCTGTCACATAGAGACAAAAACCCATGTACACCCACAGACAACATGAAGTCACCACATGTCCCGGGCTGGTGGGAGGAAGCCAGAGCACCTGGAGAAAACCCATGCAAGAAAAGGGGAAAAAATGCAAACTCCACACAGAGGTGGTTCTTCTAGCTGTGACGCTACAGTGCTAACCTCCCTAAATTCAGAAATAAATATATGCAATACAGCAGCTATACCGGGCTGCTTGCGCTTTCTAAGCCAAGACTAAAACTGTCATCTGTTTTAGACAGAATACACTTTACAAAAAGTAAGTTTCTTCATGCGTGCATCTTTCTTAGTATAATGCTATCTTTTCTTCAGCAAAACGTGTGCCAGGCATTCAATGAACACACCAAATAAATGGAAAAGGGATACTGATAGTGACAAACCCACACACAATAAAAATCTACCTACTGCAGTCTTTGAAACATTACATTACACATTCTATTTAAAACAGCTCTGGACGATAGTTTCTAGTTTGACTCAGCTGTGAAACACTGGGTTGGCGACACTAGTAAGTGTTGGCTGATGCAGTGTCTCCTCTTTCAAACATTTATAGTCACTTTTAGTCAATAGTCACTTACAACATGCCTTTATTTCTTGAACTAGAATCTTTTTTTGCCTCCCCCCTTTTGTAGTGTAAGCCACTGTGATCACTTTTATTCTGTGTCAGATACTCTTGTCATTCATCAGGGTAACATCAAACTTGTCTTTTCTTGTCATGAACATGACTATTGCCTGCAGTCACCATTGCTCACCACAGACTTCAATGTCTATGACTCTTGGCAACGTCTCCACCTTTTAATTTGTGTTTTACTGAAGGTAGACACTGGATAAACTGTCTGAACCCCAGCACACTCTTGGTGAGGGAGATGGTTTAGCTCTATTCGCTGCAGTCATGTGAAAGCATGGACCACACAATAGACTCCATGTGAATGAAAGTTTCTCTCACCGGCTGAAACAAATATTGAAGTGGTGAAAATAGACATTTATTTTCTCTTTGCCCTACATCGAAAGCTTGTAATCAAAGAATTATTTGCGGTGTGTGATTCAAACTCACACATTTTATTTTTTTATTCCATGACTTTGTGACACGTTTTGTCGTGCAACATTTTTTTATTTCTCCTCCACATGAAAGAGGTTTAGACAAAACCAGTCAAGTGAAAAGTGAGAGTCAGGAAATAGAGGCCTTATAGCACACATGCATTCACATACAAAGTTTACCACCCACCTTCGTCCCCATCATTGGCGCTGACGGTAAGAATGGCGAAGCCTACGTCAGCATCCTCGTCCACGTCCACTTCGTAGGATGCCTGTGCGAAGGCCGGCTTGTTATCATTCACGTCACTGATGAAAACGCGAACGTACGCCGTGTCTGGGAAGAAAAGGAAGACCATGTGAAAGAATAAGAGGTGCAAAGAGAGCGGGATCCAGTGATTATGAGCAGATGGTAGTTCTTATTCTGGCAGTGTGAACATCTGTCTGTCTCTCCTTGACGTCAGATAAACAGAGGCAGGTAGAAATGGAGACAGTTCTTAACGCAAAGAGGCACAAGAATAACATCTTCTGTCTTGTGTGTTATTTACCACATTTTGTATAAGGTGTCACTACTTCTGTTTTACCATTAAATGCATCACCCTAGTGGCTTCAGTGCAAGGCCTTGCAGTTGAACAACTTCCTTTCATATTGGTATCTGCACTAGCATAATGTAGTCTTTTATTTAAAGATGAGATAAATTATTTAAGCAAGGGTGGGAGAGATGGTGCAGAGTTCATGGCACAAATAGCAAACTAGTGCAGTTCTTGAAGTGCTTTGCATATGTTCAGAAACTGTCAAAGAGGAAAAGGTAGGGAGCAACGAAAGAAAAACACAGAACGTGGATAAGCAGATGCATTATCCATTCCGTTTCCCTCCCACACATGTTTTCATACTTACACATGTGTTCAGATCACATATGTAAACCTCACATTACACAGTTGCTTTTGAAGGACAGGTGAGCATGTTCTTTGCCTGTGATTTCTTTTTTTGGGCCCTTCCCATTTCTTCATGCTTGACACGTGTGTATGTGTTTGTATATACACAGCAGACATGAAAATGTACTGTAATTTGTCTTCTGCTTCCTTCAGTTGTTTTGCAAATGGCAGAATGTGGTGATGTGAGTTAGCGTTTTATGTGAATTTAACAAAGTCCAAATATTGTTATACAATATGTGATTCCACTGTATTTAGGCAGGTAAAATACTACAAAACTTGCTGTTTATTGCCTACAGTTCAGCTGTCAATATAATCGTCCCCCAAAGAGTGTTCACCAACCTGAT
Source organism: Microctenopoma steveboyesi (assembly GCA_032359275.1). Classification (NCBI taxonomy): domain Eukaryota; kingdom Metazoa; phylum Chordata; class Actinopteri; order Anabantiformes; family Anabantidae; genus Microctenopoma; species Microctenopoma steveboyesi. The sequence continues at coordinate 21,965,164 of JAUMHF010000017.1, read as the reverse complement.
GGACCATTAAGCAGCTGCCTGTGTGCCTGAGTGTTTAACTTTCTCACAGGCATAAAGGAGCTCCCCAAGGTTGTGTAGCAGTCTGCTCTACACCGGGCCACATACAGCACCTACTCCATCCCTAAAAGCTTATTCAGTGGCAGCTGGACTTTGTTCTTTGAAGACATTTCGCCGAGCATTCCAGAAAGTCGGGTTCTAAAACTGGATTAGAGGGGAAAAAGTCTTCATGGAACTAAGACAAGTCCACGTGCCACTGAATTACCTTTTTGACATAACATGATGACTTGATCCTTCTGAGAAGGTTTGGAGTTTCATTCAGAGACATTCTACTCTGGTCCTGTAGAGAAAATAAAACAACCTCTTCTGGTACAGGAACAGCTGTGTTAAGGACAAAAAAGCACTGCAGACAGTGATGCAGGCAGCAGAACTCTGCTCTCCCATCACTGCAGGACATTTATGATCCCGATTGCTCTGTTCCTACATTTCAAAACTACATAAGAAACTCAACAAATCCCAGACCTCATTGTCCTTAATTTCTCGTGTTCAACAGTGTAGCACAACGCACTTTACCGTCACTTTGCTGAACCCTTTGAACAATACAGTTTACAGCTTCTAATGATGAACTTTTCCTCTTTGTTTTATTCTTAGATTTAGCTTTTTTTCACATAAGATGTAGTTTTACTTTGCGCAGTCATAGGAGGGATCAGGGTACATTACACTGCATGTTGTATCAGTATAACCATGTATTTGACAACTAAAAAATCAAAGAAGATACATACCACTAATGCTTTTTTACCTCTGGGGGAAAATTGTTGTTGTTTAGGAATATGATATTAGATGTTTCGACTAATACCATCAAAGCGAATACTTCAAATTAATATTTTAAAGCAAATAGCCCTCTGAGAGTCGATGATAAGGCTATGAAACAGCTCATCAAAGGTCTGGTCGTCCTATTGATAAGGAATTCACTAGTTTTTTAAAAAGTGAAGCTTTAGTATGTGATACAAGTAGGGTTGTTCACGTACCAGATATCAAACGCAGGTGAGCTCCCAGTCAATACTTTCTCCCAGTAATAAAAGTAGTGAAAACTGCCAAGCCTGCTTTTCTACAGCTGTGGGTGCTAAAGTATCTGCAAGTAGTCTCTTGGTGATACACCACAGAAAAAGGTTAATTATAGAAATAGTTTTAATCAAGAGATCAGTGTTTCTTGTTTGAAACATTTGAATGTTGGTAATAAGGTCTTTCAAGCATTATTTATCAGACAAGTTCGTGTGATTCTCCTAAATCAATGAAGGAAGCGGTTCTTCTAACCTTGCAGTGCTTGATTCTGAATGAAAAAAGTAACAGTACTCTGAACACTTGAGCCTTTTATCTGAGATAAAAAAAAAACAATAGCATTGCCAGTGTAATGACATGAAGTGTATCTCCGTATAAATATGTACATAAATTAAGGAGCCCCATACAAATGTAGTACAAATTATTTTTGCTACGTTTCTTTAGTCATAGTTGACAGATACAAGCTTTCTCAGAAGTTGTTACATGTACAAGTACACATGACTAATATTTCAAGTAGGCTTCAATGGAAAGTGAGGTTAGGGGGATAAATCAAATTTATTTTGCTCAAAAATGGATTTTTAATAAACTTTAAAAAAAGAAATTGAGAACAGTGATTGAGAATGCGCTTTGGTATTCTGCCTAGTTTTTAATGAGACTCCTCAACACTGGTTTGCTGCCATGCTCTTAATAAATTTGATTTTCTTTTCAGTATTTTGTCTGTGTTTCAGAGCAGAATCATAATCCCCCTTCAGTGGGGATAAAAATTAAGATATGTTTGATTACAAGTTTAACTAATTGTTGTGTAAAATTAGCTTGCACTCCAATTACAATAAATGTTTTTCCTGTGGTGACGACTATATCAGCTATACCGACAGTTGCAATTACATGCGCTTGTGTGATTACGTTAGTATTTTGATGTGTGTGCATCATCAGCGTTAAATACCACGTCTGTTCATTTCCTTGTTACCCATCCTTCTTCATGCCACCTCATTTAATATTCATAATGCGGGGTGGTGGGTGGTGTGGGGAGATAAATAAGTGAAATAACTCCCACTGCTTCACTGCAGTCTCTCAGCCTCTGCTCTGCTTAATATTTAACTTCTGTTTACGTTGCCACAAATGTCAGACTCAAACCTAGAGGGAGAATCTGTTAATAATCTATGATCAACTTTATTAAAAATATATCTCGCTCTGTCTTTCTGTTTCTTCCACACCTCTCTTTATCCACCCATCTGTCCCAGCATCTGTTCATTTCTTCAGTTCTTTCTGTTCTACCATTGAACCATGTATGCATTTCATCTAGCAGCAAAGGGGGAGAGAGAGATGGAGAGATTCAGGAAAAGGGGGAGCAGAAGAGGCAGATGGAAAGAGAGAGATGGCCTTTGGTCCTACGGTAGGGCTGTGAGAGCAGATGCAGCAAAGAGACAGGAAGCGGGGAAATAAGAGAGCATTATTTGGAGCCTTAAATAAAGTCCACAGAGCAGCTGTGCAGCCCCCACCCCCCAACTTGTCCTCTTTTTTCTATCATTATGACATCAACCAACATCACTATATTAACATCATTACAACTGTAATATCAACAGAATATCAAAGTCTGTAATCACATCACTGATTGTATTTTATATGAAAGTGAACTCAATCAGAGCACACTGAAAAAGAAAATCACACATAACATACACTATATCGTAAACATAAAAATAACTTTTGTTACATTATGCTTTCATTAGATTTGCTGCCAATATACCAATTACTTTACCTTTCTTGCTGAATACCATTTGTTTTTCACCTTATTTTACTTTATAGATGATAAGACAAATGAACCGAGCCTTACAGCTGTGTGGAATGTAAATGTGCTAATGTTTACAGTAAATATCATGTGTTTAAGGGCGCAGCAGAGTTGTCGTCATAGGGCATTGTTCATTACATTTCTTCCCTGCAAAGATTTGCTCAGCTTTAGAAAGATGACTGGTGGTAGTGCTGTGGTAGATTATTCAGAATTTGCATGTTCAAAACTGCCTCCCACAACAACGTTAGCACAGGAATGGTAAGGGAGCTTCATGATATTCATTTTCATAGCTGAGCAGTGGAGTTTGAGATCACTATACACTATGCTATACTATAAGTATTTGTTGAATCATGCGCTGAACTCAACCTCATTCAAACAGTTTTGTGAGGCTGAATTGGGACAGCCTCACAAAACTGACAGTAATATCACACTGGGCCCTTCACGCATAAAATAAATATATATATCCTCTTATATACAGTGGGGTGGGAAAACTTGAACAACCTTGTCAATCTTCATGATTTTCCTGTATAAATTATTGGTTGTTAAGATAAAAAATTTCAATTAAATATATCATGTAGGAGAATGAAAAGTGATATTTGAGAAGTGAAATGAAGTTTATAGGATTTACAGAAAGTGTGCAATAATTGTTTAAACAGAATGAGGCAGGCAAATAAATTTAAGCACCAAAAAAAAAAGGAAATGAACTCAATATTTAGTAGATTCTCTTTTTCTCCACCCACAGGTCATGTGGGTGGAGAAAAAGCTCTCCTGCATCATCACATACAGCGTCTCCTTGAGTAAAGTGCACTGAATAGTTGATAGATGCACAGTGACTCCGTCTGCAGCAGGATGATGTTGTAGGTCTTTGGTGCTGGTCTGTGGGTTGACTCTGACTGTTCTCACCAGTCATTGCTTTTGTTTATCTGAGACTTTTCTTGGTCTGCCACTTCAAGCCTTAACTTGAACTGTGCCTGTGGTCTTCCATTTCCTCACTATGTTCCTAACTGTGGAACCAGACAGCTGAAATCTCTGAGACAGCTTTCTGTATCCTTCCCCTAAACCATGATGGTGAACAATCTTCTTTTTTAAGTCATCTGATAGTTGTTTTGAGACCCCATGTTGCTCCTCTTCAGATAATATTCAAAGAGGAGGGAAACTTACAGTTGCCCCACCTGACTAATCTTGTTTCGAGAATTACTGCACACTTTCTGTAAATCCTATACACTTTGTATCACTGTGTGCCTCCTATGATATATGTAATTGACATTTTTTATCTTAACAACTAATGATTCATAAAGGAAAATCATGGAGACTGACAAGGTTGCCCAAACCCTCGCACCCCACTGTATGTCACATATTACAGAAGTTACTCACCTCTTTATATGACATCATCAACTATTCATCTCGATCATTATTTATGGCAGCTATTGCAGAATGTTCTGTGCAGTCTCAAACCTAACTTACCAGAGTTGGGCTGCCCGTGCTTGCTGGGCCGCGCTGACTCCCAGCCGTCCACAGACTGAACCTCTAATAGGTAAGAGCTCTTGGTCTCACGGTCAAACACGGTCTGCGTGTAGATGAATCCCAGCTCTGGCTCAATGCGAAAATACTGGTAGTCTCCACTTCGATCCTCCAGCAAGGAATAAGAAATCTGAGTGGGGGGAAGGTTAGATCAGTCATAAATACTAAATATAGAGAGAGAATGTGCTAAAACAGTTCATCTGGGCAAATGCTGTACGCAGCAATGGGAAAAAACATGCTGGATAATTAAAAAAAACGGGAGACTAAAAACAACCGTGAATGCATTCACAAGGAATCACTTGTTGAGTGTTGTGTATGTGGAGGTCTGTTTTTACCTTGCCATTAAGACCCAGGTCTAGGTCGTTGGCTGAAACCTGGAAAACCAAAGTTCCTGATTCTGCCCCTTCAGTGACCGAGGCCTCGTAGATGGAAGAAGTGAAAAATGGGACGTTGTCATTTACATCTGAACAAAGAGAAGGATAGGAAGATATTTCAAACAGTTTAATGCATGATGAATATACTTCTGCAGAATGATAGATAGACTAATGTTTTCAGCTCAGTACTTCCCCAAGATATCAGAACTCCTGTTTCAATGTGTAATTACACACATCTCTTCTGTACACACAATCTCCAGTTTATCATATGCGTGTCTCCAATATGGGTCACACCTCTCCAATTAGCCCCGATCCTGAGCTTTGTCTTTGTGATTGCAGATTTGACTTTAGATGCCTTTAATCTAAGCGGCAGAGCCATACTGCAGCACAGTGTTTGAAAATATACCACATGAACACACTCACGCCTTGTCAGAGTGGAAACGTTCTGATGTGTGTTGAGAATCGTGAATGGGTGGCTAAACATACAAATATTCAAATTATTATTATAGTAGAGGTCAATGCCTTGATGTTCTTTACAATCAATTCACATTCAGCTGTAGTTCTATTAAATCTCTCAACCAAGAAAAGAGAAACTGATTTCTTTTAGATTCCAGTGGTAGGTAACCTCAAGCCTTCAAATAATTAGAATATCCACGTTCTTCAATGAGGGACGAGCACTTCTGTAGCATTTAGTCAGACTAATTCTTCCTCACCTGTCGCTGACCCCTGTCAATTTGGCAAATCAGTTTACCTTGTCTCTAAGTGAATTACCTACCGTTGTGCCTCACATCCATCTGCCTCCATCTAATCGAAATGCTCCATCACCCAAAGAGTTAACAGCGCACCCTCTTGTGCTCTTTGTTACCGAGCCTGTCTGCTCTGGTTTGGTCCGTAACTAATGTAACCAGTGGATGTCGCAAAAATTAGACAAAAACTGGCTTGAAATAAAACTGAATAAATCCTCGATTATTTCACCTCTTGCTCACTTGTCTAAATGATTCTGCAGCAGTGTGTCAGCACTTGGACTAGGATGCACCTGCATGGTTTCTGGGTGATACCAAATATACACAGATCATATTAGCACATTGACTTACATTGCATTTTAGGATTCAATTTAAGATCCTGTTAATTTCATTTGTACCCCTTCGCGGTTTGGATCTCTTGAACATTTCTGATCTTTAGCCCTATATTCTGTAACCTGACTCAGATGTGCTGTTTGAAAGCTTTCACGAGTTCTGCAGTCTTGTTAGAAACAAAGGGAGATTGTTGGTTAAGATCCTGAGTCATTCAGGAGATGTCATCTGGAAACCACACGTCTTTCTTCTTACTGTTTCCATGACTCCTCTTCCAGATAAAGGGAGATTGTGCTTTGGCTGTTCTGGCTTTGATACATTTGAGCTGTTACTCTTTAAGTTTAATTAACATGTGTTTAAATGTTTCTCTACTTTTTGTCAAAAGTTTAGAAATAAAAAAAGGAAAGTTGTTTTTTTCTGGAATGGCATTGGTCATTGGACAAAAGCGGGACTCCTCCCCTTCCTAGCAGATTGAAATCATTAGCAAAAAGATGGAAGTCTGGCGATTGGAGAAGATGGGACACCAGTTTGTCCTAGTTTCCACAACTATTTCATATATTTTACATCGTATTTGTGGGATATATATTCTGAAAAATGAAAATATGTTAAGGGGTCAATATCGACAACCTGGGATAAAACTGTGGCTCCCTCGACAACACATTGATTTATATTAGTAAAACGTAATTTGTCATAGCTGCAGAAAATATGTGGACTGTCATTTTTTGCTGTTATGATTTTATCTTGCCAAGAGGAGGGTTAATGCATGCATTAGGTCAGCCAACGGAGAACACAAAATGTGAAGAAGAAAAAAAAAGGGCAAGTTTCACAGTACAGAGCACTGGTAGCGACAAAAAACACTGAGGCAGAATATGAAGTTTGAGCCAATTTTTAACGTAATTGCATACAGCCAGAAGCAAATGACTTGAATAGAGCCGTATTTTAAATCTAATGTGCTACTCCCCTTTCCCCTTGCAAATGTCTTAATCTATGAATTAAAAATGGGGCCTTAAATCCATTATGGACCTCCCTCCCTCCCTCAGCTGCACTGTCTCTGGAGGAGTCAAAGAGCTTTCTTATTAAGACAGATAAGCAACAGGAAGAGTGAGCAGAGAGAGAGAAGAGAACATTACAGGAGGTACGGGCTCTCGTTGAATTAATTATTTCTTACTAGATTAAGACCATTTTGAGGGAAAGTGGTGTGCGTTAGTGTGTGTGTGTGATGCACGGGGATTAAATATAGGGGAGTCTGTGGCATGTAGGGTAGGCAGAGTTATTTGGAGGAAGAAGGTCAGGAACTAGCACACAGCACCATATTAAGCAGTGATGATTACGACTTAAGCCTACTGTAGGTATGGGGGCAGAACATTAACTGAAGCAGAGTGACACCAAAGTAAACACAAGACTAAGTAAACGCATATAGAAGCACCAAAAAAATAAAGATAGACATGACAGAGGATGATAACCAAATGAGAGCGGTTATTATTTGACGATGATGAAAGATTTCATAAGAGCAAGTAGATTCCCTGGTAGAAATTTCCCAGCAGAGGAGCTGGGGCAGTGGGGTTAAGCATGTGTGTTGCACCCTTTGGCTCATGACACTCACAACAGCTGGCGAGCTCTGCATGTAATTTGGATTTACGTAGCTTTGGAGTCCAAGCTTTAAATGAATCCATTGGAAAGTTAGAAGGCAACCGGATTTAGTACAAGTGAGCCTTCTGTTCTTCCCAAATGCTCTTTATTCTTTCCATCTCCACGTTTTCTGTTGTGCCGCTGAAGTGGTTTAGAAAGAACTAATACACTGACGCCATTCATGTTGAAAATGAGGATAAGATTAAAGCAAAGCTAAGCACATAGGCAATGAAATCTTTACAGTAATGAACTAGATACCACGAGGTGTTAATTGATCATAGTTTGCACTTATGTGATATATGAGCTGCTAGACTTTAACGGTGCCTTGAAGCTGGTGTAGTCTCAGTTTGAAATAAGCATGGTTTCGTGCTCCTTACTCTGTGGATGTGCCCTTAGTCATCTGTATTAAATAGTCCTTTAAAGGCATCTTTAAAAAGCTAATTAAAAGTAAAATACATTCCTTTCACCCTTTCACTTATAGTGTACTGATACATGAATCATCACAAGACAATTTGTCCACTACTACTTGGACCTTAAATATTCAAACTGCTGGTCAGTTTCTTGCTATGAGCTCCATTAAACCTTTCAACAACAGACCACAGTAGGACAGTTTTGTGAAATACACAGTTCCCATCTGCCACAACAACTCTTGTGACAGATGGAACTGATGAACAGTTGATTGCAAGTCTACACAGGAAGAGAATGGTGTTAGACCAAAGCAAAACGATAAAAAAAGGTGAAGCACCTGTAACATTGACGTAAACTGTGGTGAAGGCTGCCAGTGGTACCGCAGCGACATTCTGAGCTCGAACCCGCAGCATGAAGTTCCTGGTCATCTCATAGTCCAGGGGCTCTGCCACGAGGATGGAGGCCGAACCATCCTCTCGGTTGGGAGTCAGGTAGAAGCGAACTGGCATGTTGGTCTCTGGGACCAAGCCGTCCTCCAAGTTGTAAGTCACCCTGGGATCCCCGAGAGGGGAGGTGGCTCTGACGGTCTGTTTCAAATAGAGATAATGATGCATAATAAAATAAGGGGAGAGATCTGCATGCCACTGTAGGACTCTTAGTTATGGTTCACTGCCAGTACTGGTCTCAATAAAAGCAAGCTCACTTCTTAATTACTTGATTGTCAAAAACACAACAGCTACACTGCTGGACTTTCTGCAAACTGTCCCATGTTTTTATCTAAAAGCTGCAGACTGTGTCCTTGTGTTCATGTTAACCTACGTTACTGGCATACACAAAGCGCGTTTTCACATCGGGAACATATTCATCCATTAACACTTTGTAGTGTAAGTGAGAGGCGACAAACTGAGCAAACTCTGGAAACTCACAATATATTTGCATTTGACAGAACTTTGTCATGTTTCCAGTTATTCATTTTGAAAGCTGGGAAAACGGTGGATGCCAGCAACGATCCTCAGGACACTAACGAAAATGAGGACAGCTGCTGCTGAGCTTCAATAGAAGTGTTCATTTTAAACAGCAAAAAGTGGTGTTCCCGAATGGAATAAGACATTTTATAGCCCATAGTAATAAACTCTAAATATTAAGGCAGTAAGTCTCAAACTGTTAGACCAGACAACAACCTGCTGGACTCCAGTGGGATCAAAGAGAAACACACTCTGCTCTTCACTCACCACTGTCCCTGAACTAATTAAGAGGAGGCTATTCAAGACTGACGTAATATACTCGCCAATTAAAATCAAAAACGTAGTATTGGATGCGATGCAGCTTGATTATGGGTTGACCTTGCTGGATCTTTTCAACCTAGAGAACATAGCAGCTCCAATAATGAGACACCCTATCATGCATACAGCATTTGTTAACTGACTACTTTACAGTATGCTCTGCTTTCACGAAATAAAATTTCCATGGTGGAGCTATTACAACCCTCTTCACATAACAGGCAAATCAACAGTGAAATGCCCATCTCAATTAACACATTACACACTTATGGATCTCCATCTTTCTCTCTTTACCAGACTCTCTGAAAAACAACTGAACGCACTCGTGATTTTCACGTAAACTACTCTCCTCCATTTTTTCATTTTCATCTCCTGCTTTTAAGTATTCTTCAGCGACTTCAATGGACTTAATTGCTTTCAAGAGATGCTTAGCGAAATGCTGTTGATTAGTTGGATTGTGTTGGCGACATGAAAAGAAGTGTCTGTGAATAATCAAATACAATTTATAAAGTAAGTTTGAACGGTGCAAATAACAAAGCTTTATTAGTGGAACTAAGTGTGTTTTTTAATGTGTGCAGATGTGGATCCTAAACTTGTAGCTCCTGCGCCATCCCACGCATTGCTTAAATAGTTGAATTTTCTAGATAGATTGAAACATCCTAACAAAACACAAAAAATAATTTGTAATGTTTGTATTGTGTGTGAGTATTTTTCTTTACTGTTCATTCAATACATGTAACCGTTTAAAGCACCTAGAAATGTGTACATCACAAAACAATCTCATGCAGAGTCATAAAAAAAAAGCTTGAGCGACTGGTCATTCAAAAGACGCTATGGCCTGACAGAGCTCTGACATCAACTTTATGGAGTCAGCCTGGGAGTAACTGAGGCAGACTATATCCACAGAGGAACTGTGGCAAATTCTTGAAACAGCATCCTGCCATGTACAGTGGAGGAAAATAAATATTTGACCTCTCACTGATTTTGTAAGTTTGTAAGAAATGTCTCAGAACAGTATCATTTGAGTGTGAAGTTTAGTGTGAATGGAAGATAGGAACAGATTTGCATTCCGTTGAATAAAATAAGTATTTGAACCCTCTAACAAAAAAGACTTAATACTTAGTGGCAAAACCTTTGTTTGCAAGCACAAAGGTCAAACATTTCTTGTAATCGATGACCAAGTTTGTGCATATTTTAGAGGAAATTTGGTACACTCCTGTTTGCAAATCATCTCTAAATCACTAAGGTGTTGAGGCTGTCTCTGTGCAACTTTGAGCTTCGGCTTCCTCCATAGGTTTTGCATTGGATTAAGGTCTGGAGACTGACTGGGCCACTCCATGACCTTAATGTGTTTCTTTTTGAGGTTCTCCTTTGTTGCCAATGGTTTTCTAGGTGACTGTGGTCCCAGTTATTTTGAGGTCATTAACTAACTCCTCCCGTGTAGTTCTCATCATTCTCAGAATATTGAAACACCACGAGGTAAGATTTTGCATGGAGCCCCAGACCAAGGATGATTGATTTGTGCTCTTTTCATTTTCGAACAATTGCACCAACAGTTGTCATCTTCTCTCCCAGATTCTTGCTAATGGTTTTGTAGCCCATTCCAGCCTTGTGCAGGTCTACAATTTTGTCTCTGCCATCCTTGGACAGCTCTTTGGTCTTTCCCATGTTGGAGAGTTTGGGGTCTGCTTGTTTGATTGATTCTGTGGACGGGTGTCTTTTATACAGGTGACTACCGTCATTTCCGGACTATAAGGCGCGCCTGAATATAAGCCACACCAGTTAAGTTTGGGGGAAACTACAGTTTGGTCCATATATAAGACGCACCCTACTATACACCGCAAAGTTCCTGCTTCCATGAAGGGCATTGTCGAGACAAACAGATGACTGTTTAGAAACGCAAAGTGTCCCATATATTAATATTTGAGACACACAATAAATCTTTCAATTATTCTTTCACATTTTTGACATGACGGACAGCATTCAATCAGTGCTCCCAGTCATAGTACCGTAGAAGTGCAGTATAACAAAAAATGTGTCTGTAACGCGACAGTTAAGGTGCAATAATGTGACCATTTACTGTATCAAAATAATCAGCCTACTTTACAAGAAATGTCAGTCATTAATCCTCGTGTCATCGTCTTCTTCCTGCATACTAAAACCACCAAAGTCCTCTTCGTCAGTGTCTGAATCAAACCTGAACGGCTTCTTCAGTCGTTGCACCATCCTCTTCATAAGCAGCGTCATAAGCACTTCTCTGTTTGTTTTCCATAATGAGGGTGTGTGCATGGACTCTTCCCTAGCGCATATTGTCTCGCTCTCCTACTGTCTGTCTCGCTCTCTTTTTTATACTGCATTCAGGCAACTTTTTTCTTGCTTTCGCGCGTTCTTGATAGTGCGCCCCCTGGTGACTGTTAGCTGTAAAAAGAAGCCTTACCGTTGAATATGCCGCAGGGTCCAAAGCAAGTGAAAATGGGAAATTGCATATAAGTTTTTGTCTTTTATTCAAAGTTTCTTTTTTTTAAATGTCCTTTTGATGTGCTATCTGTCACTGTTAAAATGAACCTACCAATAAAGTGATACTTTATATTTCTTACAAACTTACAAAATCCATAAAAACTATCTATGACATTATATAGGAAAACATTTCGCTCAGTACTGGATACTGTAACAGTGTCAGTGTGCATAGGGCATAAGTAAGTTCTTCTGTTTTATGTTTTGACTAATTATTGCACACGTTATCTTTTTACTTAGAAACTTTACGTTCTAAGTAAACTACTTGCCTAATTCTTTGCGTTTTAACAGCCAACGAACCAAGAACCTCTTTTGTCAGTGGCTGGGGGTAGGATTACTCTGACCAAAAGGAGACTTGAGCTTTATTGTAAATATAAGAAGTGCTTTATTTTTTGAATTTGTTTATCTGGAGTGTCATTATTACCAGTGTTGCTGATGCAAGGTTGTTAGCTTAAGGCTAAAAAAAGGATAACATTAATATTCAATATCAAATCTAATCACAACAAGTGCTAAACCATTGGGCCATATATCCATTGGATATATGTATCTAGTGGTATAATGCACCACCTGGAAACTAGATCTTAGGTCTGCAAGATGAGCCGTTTTTAAACCAGCATAAACACCTGACTGACATCTGGTTTATTTGACTTATTATTTTAGATTTAGTTTGATCATGTTTAAATGTTTGCTTAAGCAAATTTTTAAAGCAGCCTATTTCTCTTGCTTATATCCAGCAATGTCCCCCTTTTTTAAGATTCTACATAGCATATATATACTTACATACATTTTTCAATGCACAACTTTTTCTAATTATGTGTTTTTGCATTTGCTTCCTATGAATGCTAAACCACCACAGCCCCACCCAAATGTACCACAATGGGGGTGTCTCGGACAGTGTTTTCAGGTATGACCACGCTGTAACTGTCCTTCTCCCACTGTGGAGGCTGGTTCTTCACGTTGGTGATGGTGACAGATAGCTCCACTGAACTGCTCCTGTTGCCCCCATCTGTGGCCACGATTTCCCTGGTGATGTAGGTCCTCTGATTACATAAAGACCAAACAAAGCAGGGAAATTATGAGGAGAGAAGATCCCTTCATGGCATGTTCTTTAGTTACCAATTACTTTGACGCGGTGATGATTACAGCTTCCTCACAGACTGACAAACACAGTGACTCTAGATCACACAGATTTCAGAAAGCAATCCATTTTCCACGCTTCTGTGCAGGAAGCAATAAGCTGGAGGCAACATTTGGGTAAAAACAAACATATAATAACATGAGATAATTGTATTGATTGAAAAGCATCGCCTGCTGGGTAGCAGCAATGTTTTGTAACCCTTCTGAGCAATTAGCTTTAGCCACTGCAGTCAGTTTAAATAAATACAGAAGACAGCTTAACCAGGAGATACTAATTCCAGGGTGGGTTACTGGGGTGTATTTGTCCGAAACATATAATGTAATAATCTTGCTATTTGCACTATGAAGAAGATTGTTCATACGTTCTATTTCTGTAAATGCGTAGAGTCAGACTTGGGTCACTTGTTTGCTTGCCATCCCTCTCGACTAGGGCCGTGTGTCTCTTTTGTCGTTGCACCTCATTCATTCAAAAAATCTGTTGCATCACATCATAATCCATCCACTGATTATGCGCACCACAAAATCATAATCACAGCCGTGCGGGTATTCCATTTTTAGGAGACGAGTTTAGGAAATACGCATGTGGTAAAAGTACTGACGTGGTGTCAACTGATAGGGTAAAAAGAAAGATGCTGACAGTACAGACAATCATTCTACTTGGCACTGGATGACGCCGAGTTCTGGCTCGCTGGGATGTTATCAATTTGACACTTATCTGAGGCACAGGCTTGTTTTGTGCACACTATGTGGCAATTTCTTCGACTGCTTGTTACTTTTCCCACCAAAGTTGTTTTCTAGCGTGTAGCGAAGCAAAGAGTTAGAGATAGTGAAGTGAGGAAAATATCAGCAAGATTATTTCTCCCGATGCCAAAGAAAAGACACAACAACGTTATCTCAGGTTAATGAGATTGCTGCTCTGCTACTGGCCTTTGGTCTTCTGCCACATAATGAACAGGCTTGAATGCAAACATATTTCTGAATCAGGAAATCACATGTTTAAAATTGTTTTTGGATCATCTGGTGTTGCCCACATGCTATACAGTATGTGTCTACCTGGGAGATGGGCTGGTTGACATACACCCAGCCTGTCAGGGGGTTGACCCTGAGGTACTCCGGCTGTTCACCAGACATTGAATACGAGACGGCTGCATTGGTCCCAAAGTCGTCATCGTGAGCTGCCACCCGCAAGAAACTAGTCCCAATCATGGTGTCCTCACGGAGGAAGTCTGTGGGAGAAGAAGTGTAATGCCGCTTCTGTGAGGCATTCATTTGGAGTCTTTTGGGAAAGGTAGCTCACTGCAGTACAACTTAATAAAACACAGTGTAGAAAAAAAAAGATTTTATGATACTTTTATTTTGCTACACTTCAGAGGGACATTACTTTTTACATCACTACATTTATTTGATAGTAAATACTAGTTACTTTGCACATGCAGATCCTCTATGAATAATTACTAGAAATGTCACAAGGTGGAAAAAAAGCATAAAAATCTGACCTGACTTTTTCAGTAGTGTTTAAAATACCTTAACTCTCCTCTTTACAGTAACAACCACTTACATTCATATCGGATGTTCTCAAACTTGGGGCTGTTGTCATTTTGGTCCAGGATGAGGATGTTGAGCTGACAAATGCCAATCAGTGGGTCAGCTGCCTGGTCCGTGGCAGTCACGGTCACAGCATACTCTCGCTGGCGTTCACGGTCAAATTTCCTGGCTGTCACAATTACGCCTTAAGACACAAAGATCAAAAAATAGATCAGACAGGTAAAACATACCAAGCACCGTTTGGTCTCACGTCCCCAGTGCATTCACTATTTACCACGAAAAATGATTCCTCTGTTTGCCTTGAAGCAAATCTTCAAAGACAGTAGAGCATTATACAGAATGGATTTTTTTTCCTTTTTCAGAAGAAGTAATCTTCAAATCTAAAGAGAACTGCCTTCATTATTTATTTTTAGATATGATATAATTTCAATAATCCTATTTACACTAATCCATGCTCGGCTGTTGCTGAAGCGAAATGCTATGCTGTTTGGCACCCACTCTTTTTGGATTATAGTTTAACCTTTGACATGAAAGTGAGGGAAGTACATTGATTACATGCAAACATGCAAACACCACGGGGGAGAAACCTGGCTCCATACACAACTTGCAGTGGTTTTTGACATTTGGATTGTTGGACTAAATATTTATGAATGTTTAATATATGATCTTTTTTATATTGCCATTGACATTTTTGAAAAATGGTTCCAGGAGGGAAGGAATATACTGTACCGTAGAGTCACTGGTTGATTTTTTTAGCACAGATTAACCATTAGCTCAGACTTATCTTGGTTTTACATTGAAATCATGTAAGCACAGGTGCAACAGGAAATTCTGTCTGAATAAGTCCCAGTGATATCATAAGTATGTGACCTCCTCAGTATGTTTGTTCATGCAAGTGATACAGTGAAATGTGTTACAGTACCGGTGTCTGGGTGGATGCTGAATGCAGGCACAGTGGAGTCTTTATGCATAAAGCCATATGTGACTCTGCCATTAGAGCCCTCGTCGGCATCCACAGCATGAACCTGCAGAACAAAGGTCCCCACAGGCTGGTTCTCCAGGACCGACGTGCTCTCTCTGTACTGCTGACACTGAGGAGAATGAGACAGTGGGCGGGGAAGAAGCTTGGATCAATAATCCATTCTGTCGAAACAGTAACAAAGACGACGAGGGAGGTGGAATGTTATTCATGTTGAAAAGACAGATTATAGATCATGTACAAGTGTGACGAAAAGTGGAATGTGTGCACAACACATTCAGTGAGTATAGAAGGAAAGTGAGTAGTCTGCACTGTGTACCACTTTCATCCATTTATTTTCTGTATTTGCCTATCCTGTTTGGAGTAGATGGTGGTAGTGGGTTCGTGGGTCCTGGAGACTAACCCAGCATCCAATGGGAAACGGTGTTCAATAGCTGGTCGGTGGTGTGCTCACTGCTGCTCCTACGCTTTAGTAAACATGAAGTCTGTTGATCTTATGGCACCCAGTGTATTTATTGCTGTCTAAAACATATCTTGTTGTTTTGTATTGAAAATGGGGCCAACACTTCACAGAGAGCCCTCAGCAGTGTACCAGAAAACTGCTGCAGTTGTATTAACTGAAGGGAATAAAGAAAGATAAGAGTTTTTGTCAGCCTCGTAAAAGTTTCGCACAAGGCCACAAATGCTGTGGCATGTTTGGTAAGTTTTAATGCACCAGGCTGTATATAAACAAGTATCTATAGATGGATATAACTATATCTATCTATCTATAGATACATTATTTCAACATAATAAAACTGGAGGTGGCCTGGTAGCGTCAGACTGGGACTAGGTTCAGACTAGGTTCGAACCCGCTCTGACTCCTAACCCATCCCCCAGCAGGTGAGGGCCCGACACCCAGCGCTAGCTCCCTGTAAGTCGCTTGGATAAAAGCGTCTGTCAAGCAAAGTTCAATATTTACCTTATATATATCTATAAATACAGACATTTTTTTGATTTTGATTAGAGATCATGGTCAGGGTTTCAGGTGACATCACATCCACGAAGGACCGTCCACCTGTAGGGTAGCTTTCATCCACAGTCCGTTACGTACTTATCTCCTTTCGCTCCGGATACAGGCCTGTCACAAAGTTTGTACACAGCTACTAAAGCGTATGGTGTGGCACCTACATGTGAATAACTTCTCCTATCGCTGTGCACTAAGATGCCCCAGGCTGTCCGTCTCCACAGCAACTCAGGCTGTCAACGGTGGATCATTTAAGCTCTAGGAATAGTTTACTTGACACTGGCAAAAAGCCTTGATTAGTGAGATTTATGTCATAAGATACTATGTCAACCTGACCAAAATTTGACTGTCCTCACGTCCCAAATAGCTCCATTATTGACACATCCATGTCAAAAATGCATATAGCTGTACTTCATGATGTTCATTATAATATGTTGGTGATAACTATAATGGTGACATCCTGCTTAGAAATAATTATACATGGACTCAACTAAAAATCACACAAACAAAACTGCGAGAGGATTTTTATTCTTTCCAATAACTGATTTTCCCTTTTTTTTACCTCATGTCAGCATCCGCATAACTACTCAGAAATGTTCAGAATGGACTTTTAAAGAGCAATGTGTCTTCGTAACTAAGATGGTGAAAGAAAAGCCCATTCAGTGAATAATTACTTAAAATGTGGACAAATCCCTTTTTTATAATGTTTTTACTTCCTTAGAAACAACAGTTTAAGATACACATTCACATTTTCAGAAAGAGCTTTAACTTTTTTTCACAACGTTTGTGTGTGTGTGTGTGTGTGTGTGTGTGTGTGTGTGTGTGTGTGTGTGTGTGTGTGTGTGTGTGTGTGTGTGT
>JAUMHF010000017.1:21918606-21938116 GCA_032359275.1 Microctenopoma steveboyesi | reverse complement strand
CGGTTGGGCAAACTCCCATGCCCCCTCCAAGATCCTGGCCAGGGTGTAGAGCTGGTCCAGTGTCCCACGGCCGTGACGGAATCCGCATTGTTCCTCTTCAATCAATGAGGAACAATGAGTTTGTTAAATGATCCATAAACAGGTCTGGCATCATAATCAGTCATCAAAATAAATGGCTGACGGTATTTTCAGGGAGGTTGTTGCTTTTTTCAACTGTAGTCAATTACAACCTGGAATTTGCTTGTTACTGCAGACAGCTGTTGTCTCTTTATCATCACTACATTGTCGTTGAAATTAATCAAAAGATAGACTAATGATTATGTCTGTGCTGTAGGATCAGCTCCACTGACATTTCAAATGCTGAGAGAGAGAGAGAGTCCTGCATATTAGTTCTTCCAAATTAATCAAGTAGTTGCCAACATCTGGGAATCTAACCCATATCAGGCCACGGTACGTTTGCTGCAAGGCCACGAAAGAAACGTTATTAATGGGCAAAAAGTTGAGTTAATGCATAAATCAATAGGCTGTGAGTGGCAGCCTCTCCCCGCTACAGACACAACAATGAGATTTCCACTACAGACTGCGACAATCAAGCTGATCAATGTGTGCTAAATACCAATCATGTGAATAAATGACAGTGGCATTCAAACTGTGTGCATGGAATAACAAACACTAATCTAACATTTAACTAACATTGAATTGAACTGGATCAAAAACTCGTCAGTCTGGAAAAGCAAACTCCCAAAGTTCCCATTTTAGGAGTTTGATGTGGAGAAATGATGACCAATCAATAGAAAGGGCAAAGCAAGCACGCAGTCGTAATCTCATAGCTGATTGCATCATGTTGTAATGTGCACACTTTCTTCCCTTGCTTGATAAAATGGTGCCACTATCAGCTGGCAGTGAATGTCATTGCCCGGGAACGGAGATTATACCTTGAAGTTATGAGTAATTGAATTTGTAAAAGTCATCAATTTACAGTGCCCGGCTATACGCAGATTCCGAGGTGGTCGCAATTTACAAATGGTCTAACCACTGTGAAATTGGCAACACACACGGCCCCTCCCCTCCCCTCCCTTTCCCTCCAGCTCGTGCCACACTGAGGCACGTACACACCAACGGGCACCGCTAACCTAGTTTCCTGTTTCACATTGCTTCTGGCATCGCTGCTATTGCCTCAGAGAACGTTGACAACTATAAAACTCACAGGATATTTTGTTGGAGAGACAGCGTGGAAACGCACCTCACACGTTGAGTTATTATTCTAATGTCTCCATGACACAGCCTGTCTGGATCTAAATCTCCTCGTCTCACGGTGAGAGGTTGGCTGCTGCCGGTGACGCATCTTCACCTATAGAACAGTGGAGCCAGTAAAGGATAAAAACTACATAATACACACAATGTCTCACCCTCTCCAAGGCACACCTGACAAACTGCAGAGCTCCTACCTTTATACGGCGTAAATAAATATAGCAGGGAGGGCAGGCAGCGGAGCAGGGTGAAAGAATAACCATGAAAAGAATAACAATCTTTGTGGATATTTTGGGGTGTGTGCTCAATCTACGTAGGTGAAGAGCACAATAATAACAGCGCCCTAAGCACTCTGAGGTTCTAAGCTTCTTTTCCTCTAAGGTAAAAAAAAAATCATAAAGCGCATCTATATACAGATGTAGGGCTTCAAATAGGTAGCCTCTACCGCATTAATTAGCCACTTTTACTGCAACTTTGTGCAGGCGTTACAGTGTGATGTCTGTAGGTGACGCTCAGCTCACACTCACAGTGTGCATAGTTTACTAAAACATTCACACACAACTTAACGGCGAATGCAATTGTCTTTCGTAGGACCCATATGATTTGACTTTATTTAGATGCAACTTATTTTGTCGTTGAGTGAAGCAACATTTTACCGAATATGGGATCCAGGTAAGATGTGTTGTGGGTGGCGAAGTTCAGTTGCAGACCCTGCCTGCAGGTTCATTAAGCTTTTCTTGAAATGAGCCATAATATAAATGGAACCCTGTTGTTTTGGCTCAGCTCAGTTTCACTTCCGAACCAGCAGTCAAAGTGCGTCTTCCACTGTGAGTCAGACCCACACATATGCTAATTGCTGTACTGTAGGCTATTGTTCTTTTAGGTGGGACATTCTCACCTTGTCGGCACCAGCCCCGCTGAATTGAATATGTGTTCTTCTACGTCCCCAGAGGCAACCACAACCGAGAAAAGCTCCACTGGCCTTGGCTGCAGCTGCATTAAATATGATGCTTTTCACTGGTTTAAAATGTACTGTAGCTTCACCAGACCTCCCCAAATCATTTGTGTTTTAGGCCTAATTCATTGAACACTCCCAACACGTCCAAGGATTCCATAATTGTATTAATCATCATTAGTTGGAATTTGAATTTGTCTGCACCTTGTCTGCTATGTGTGATCACAGATGCACAGAAACCTTTTACAAGATTAAAGAAGTTTAAAGGTTTAGTATAAAATAGTATTTTAACTGTGACTCATAGAAACAGAGATAATACTTTCAGGGACTTATGTTGCTGTGTTAACCAAGTTTAACCTTCATGCCTCCTCGAAAAAACTTACCTTTGTGGCCAAGAGTGTACACACACCAAAGCTGCTATAAAATCACCATATATTTCTTTCTGACGTGTTTTCATAAATCACTTAAACTACTTCCACCATGTTAGAAAATACCAGAGGTTTATGTGAATTTAACCCTTCTAAATGTCAGGGTCATAATTTGACATATAGAGAGATAATAGGGAGATGAGGCTTTGGTGGTCTTATGTGTCAAAGTTTACCAGCAAAATTGATTTGATTGCATTATTATTTATTATATGCTGTGAAATATACCTTTGTGGCCAAAAATTCCGCATAGACTTCCATTGAAACCAATTTTTTTTTATCTCACTGCCATTCAAGTAGAAAATATGCATTCTGCAATGTCAGGCTTTCATCCTAAAGAAGACTAGTGATATTTGACATTTTATCCTGTATTTGACCAGATTCAACCATTTTTTCATTGCGGGCAGATGCATGAAATTCTTGTAAAGATTTGAAGCCCAGTCTTACAGATTGTAATTATTTATCTAGTACAGTGACTGCGTGGTCAGAAATATTGTTTAAAGGGAAGGGTACAAACCTTTTTGACTATCAATGACAAAGTTGCCCTCGTCATTTCCTGTGGTGATTTTATACGTGATCCCATCCCCATCAGGATCTTTTGCAAGCACTGTGGCGACAAGTGTGTTGGGGCCCGCATCTTCAGAGACGAACGTCCGATATCTGATAAAACACATACACAAACACAATCAACACTCCACTTAATATATACCAAATAATACATGATAACCTCAAATTACTAAATAAAATACCTAGCAGAGCTTTAAATTCCAACGTTATTGTTAACGATACTCGTTATTGCATTTGATCCCCAACCACTGCGGTGCCCTACTAACCGAACCACGTACGTATCTCCAGATGAACCACACACACAGCAGTATGTCTAATTTTTTAATCAGCCAAATGGGACACATCACACCACTGTTTCTATCTCTGCACTGGTTTCCAGTGGTTGCCTGCACACAGCCACAGTGCAAGTTAGCTTCCCTTTCCTGGGATATGTCTACTGAAAACACAGTGGGCAGGAGTGCTTCTCAACACAGCACTGGTATTCTTGGTTGCATTGGTTGTGGTTTAAATCACTTTTTGGAGAACATTCTTAATAGGTTAACCCCATATCCAGATTATAGGTGTGTATATACTGGCTTCTAAGCCAGGAGACACGGGGCATTGTGTATCATTGGGGGGGAATAGAAAGAAAAGTTTTCTACAATGCTGATTAAAGCTTTCTAAGCATTTGAGGGATGCTTTGGAGAGCAACCCAATGAAAGCAACAGTAAAAACAGCACAACCTACATAGCTGTGATTAACAACAGAGCAACACGCAGCACCTAAAAGGTACAGGAATATTGTAAATCTAAGGTACACCTGCAAATGAATTGTGTTGAATCATCTGTTCCATCAGTATTTTACAACATATGACCCATCGTAGATAATAGATTCACTGCTTCATTTTTTATCAGTCTCCCCATTCCAGGGTTCAGCTTCTTTGCTCTGAAATTCTTCTTCAGTTTTGTCTTTGTATCTGAGTGCAGCACTTTGAACTTCATCTTTGAATTCTCTTTTGGTCTTAGACGTACAACTGTGAGCCACTGATGTGCTTGAGAGCAAAACTTTTCTTGAAAGACTGGCCTTTGTACCTTTGTCGACATGGAGGTCTACATGCTACATTCTTGAGAGACATTTTAGCCTCCCTTTCTGGAACATGCCAGCCGTCCTGGGTCATTAGTTCAATACAAAGAGGTACCTTGACATCAGGACAGAGACATGGGAACTTCTCTGTGGAGTACCTCATAATATGTCAATAACAAACATTTTGAAACAAATACTTGTTGATAAATAGACTGTTTAGTAAAGTGTGATTGAAAGATTATTGATAAAGATTCAAATTAATCAGAGCGGTACGTGATAACTGGATGGATTATGTTGGAAACCTTTCAAAAGTTGGATACATCCCTGAGTTTCTATTTGATTTACTTACAGTACAGCGACTAGTGCAATAAAATAAATATTAGCGGAGCGACCTTCATTTTACTAACCCTTCCATTGTAGCGTCATCATAAGCTACAATATGTCAGTGTTATACAGAATTCCCAAGAAGTCTGAACTGCTTATTTACATTGTTTTCAAGCAAAAAAAAAACCCTCTGCAATTTGCATCACTGTGTTTAATCTGTCAGCAGAAATGCAGTCTGACATAAACCCATATCCATCTGTTGCTTTACCTGAGCAACATTTTTACTGAAAACAAGGAGCTCTCATTAAGGTTAAAAACAAGCTCTGTGATCAAGCTCTGTCTCTGCTATCGTTGTGCCTTGACAACTGTTGAACTAGTTCCGTCTGGGAAGTGATGTGCTGCTCGCTTGCTCTGAGTGTTGCTGAAGCATCTGAGTAATTTCAGCTCACATACTGCAAGCTGCACACTTCCCTGCAGATCAATACGCAAGTCAGGCCTGGAGAGATGCTGTGCTGTGTTGCTTTATTATGTAGTTTCTCGAAAAGTGCATAGGGCACATTGATCAAACAGCTTCCACTCCTGGTCTAAGGAAGCTATTTGAAAGATCATTAGATAATTGCTTGTATTTATCTCACCTGAAAGCTGGGAAGTAAGACCTCGTTGTGCATTTCTGCCTGCAATCTGGTGGCAAAAATTACAAATGCCGTTTGCACTGTTTGAATTTATGCATGGGGTTTTCAGACAGACTACTAAGCTTCTTCAAATGAACTCGACTTGTGCATTACAGATGCAGACAGACTAATCATTTTAGATTCAAAGAGTCAGCCTACAATCAGGATTATGATTACAAGCAGCCTGGACCAGCCAGCCCAGGTGCTGATATGGTTGATGAGTCGCACTGCGAAATCTGCAAACTACCGCCTACAATTTTCATATTTGATTGCTCAAGTCTTGGAATTTGGTTTTAGATTGTTGGCTAGAGAAAATAAGCAATTTAAAGAAGCATGTTGGCATCTGAGACATCGTGTAGTTTTTAAATGGGGGCATATTCTGTGCATTCTGCATGCGGTGTAGTTGGGGTCACAAATGATCACAGGTGTAGAACTAGGATAGTTTCAGATCCCCAAGATGATGAGGTTTAGGACAACACTGAGAAAGCTAAGCTGTGATCACCAGCTTCAGAACAGTTGGGAAAAAAAAGTTAGTTAGTCCCAGTCCAACGTACAGTAAGAGATTATACTTTGCACTCTGGCATTGCTAAAGGGGATTTTTTGGTCTGTTCTTGTCCCCAAAAATACAATTGTTTGATCATGCTGTACGTGCCAAAAATAGCGCTGACTCGCTGACTATGAACAAAAAAGTCTAGCAACGATGAAAGGCCTTCTATAATCACGCTCAGGCTCTGCCACAACTTCAATTTGGTCCGATCAATGCTGCAGTCAGTTGAAAACCACCTCAGACTTACACCATCAGACACTAATTACTTTCAACCTTTTCGTTTTTACTTTTTTGTTTAAGTTTGTTTTCATTCTGTTGATCTGGAGATAAACACAGATGCATCCCTCACACCTGTGCCCGATGGCAGTTGTGAAAATGAATTAGTGAATTTAATTATTGAGTTCCTTTAGTTTATCGAGATAAGGCAGGGATGGAGAATGTTAAAAAAAAGGCTAATGGCAAATGTGTATATGTGTTGCAAAGGTAGTGGTAAAGTCCATCAACCTATCCACACTGCAGCTCACTGGTGTTTTTCTTTCCTCGTTTTTTCCTTATATCTGTCGTATTAATAAATACTTACCACTGTAGGTTTGAATTTGCTTGTTGAATTGTTACTTTTATTCACTGGACACAGTTGGAGCCTGAATTCTGTAACATCTTTTTTGAAGAAACACTCTGAGATCTGGCAGTAGGCCTTCCCACTCCCTGTTATATCTGTAAAGACAAGAGTTGCCTCAGCAGCTGAGGAAGGGCACACTATGGTTTCTGGCTGCCTGCTGTCTTTAATGCTGTCTGCTGGATTTAGTTTCTCTCTGATCACTATTGATATA
This sequence comes from Microctenopoma steveboyesi, assembly GCA_032359275.1. Lineage (NCBI taxonomy): Eukaryota > Metazoa > Chordata > Actinopteri > Anabantiformes > Anabantidae > Microctenopoma > Microctenopoma steveboyesi. Next base: position 21,931,484 of record JAUMHF010000017.1, on the reverse strand, counting down.
TAACAAGAGCAATACAATTTATTTAGCCAGAGCAACGTTGGTGGACCTTCACTTTCATTCTAGCATGTAGCATACACTGTTGACTATCACCCATCAGTTTATGAGCTGTATGTTGTGGTGGGGCGTAAGCCAATCCACATTCAGTAGCCAGCTGAGTAGTCAATTAAAACTCATCATTGCATTGACAACAAACAATATCCTGTCATCCATCTCACAAAAGACAGAATTACTGACACATTCACACTAAAAATACATATAGCTGTTGCAACATCTGTAGTCTTTATCCTAGCAGCAGTGGAAGCTCTGACTTTGACAAGATCTGCCTTACGTATAGTAAAAGTGATGCACTATGTACATCACCTGTCACGTTAACACGTCTGTCTGATCAATGGATGTTTTCTTCTGTTCTTCTCCTATGCAAACTTGGTTAATTGAAGCATTAAGCGATATAAAATTATTATGTATCAAACTGTGTTTATCTCTGTGATATCTCAGAGGGAACGGTTTATTTTTAAACCTGCTGTGAACTTCTGTTTTGAAGTCAGCATGACCTTAACTGCAAGGGACCATTATCCTTGCTCTAGGGAGACTATGTTATTGTTCTTATTAACTTAACACAGGGAATCAAAAAGCAGGGAATGAGAAATACTAATCTGATTTGGAGGTAAACATCTCTCAGAACAATAACAGCTGATTCCTGTGAAAGGGGTTATAAAGAGAAGGCACCAAATAGAGACGTCAATAAATCAGGACAGAGATTTTACAGAAAGAGAGGTAAGCAGGGATTATGATTGTTTCATGTTAAGGATGAACATCAATCACATCATGCACATATTTTCTTTCTCTTCTACTACTCTAACTCCCCCCCCCCCCCTTCCTTAGAGATTCATATTGTCATCTACTGTTCTACACCCACCTGCTGGTTTTAATGTTGGTGGAAATATGTCAACATTTGGTTATGATCAACAGTTTATGACTGGAATATAATATTTAGCTAAATTTAACCATAACACAAGGGCTCGTATATAAAATAAATACATAAACCATTTTTTGATGGGTTCTGATGATTTATATGTTTCCAGCCAACTTAGGGAGTTTCAAAAACAAATGTTTAATTTGTTTTATGATTGATAATACAATATCTTACGTTGCTCAATATCAATTTCACCTGTTGTAGCAGTCTGTACAGTGTACAGTCTCCATCATGCACATTGACTAATATTCATTACTGAATAGTATAAAACATATTTTTGATACAATAGATATTTCCAATCACACACGTCAGACAAACACAGCAAAATGCAGACATGAAACTGCCACACGCAAACATGAAGGGTGTACAAACACAAAGTAGTGCGAGAAACCTCCCAGGGTGGTTTCCTTGGCAACAGGCAGGTGATGGTAGGTACAGTAATAGGGTCCTGATGGTAAAGTGACAGCACATAGATGAAAGGCAGCCATTCTGTCACTCCCCAGGAGGGCCACGCAGTGAAGAGGTAGATCTAAGAGGTAAAAGTGTAGAACTCATGGAAACAAAACGAATTCCTTCCTTCTCATTTCTGTCAGTAACACAGCAACACCACGCCCAGTAAGAAATAAAACTAACTTCTTAGTAACATTTTTTACAGCCTAGAGTCTCCCTGAATTGGCAAAGCGCAGACGCAAACTCACTCTCACACACGTGGATACTCATTATTGCATGATTCCAACTCCAAGGATCAATACAAATAGGCCAGATTGTCTGCCTGGATAATGATATATTTAATGACCTGGCTCTCCTTCTCTTTGCTGTCCGTTACATGCATTGACTCAGCACACACATGTAACTAGGGCCTACTCAAACACACACACACACACACACACACACACACACACACACACACACACACACACACAGACAAGAAAGACGAAAGACTCTTAGTTCTGTATGCGTGTACATACGCGTGCATCTGGGTGATGGACCATAGATTTTCCATGGCTATAGAAGAAGATATGAGTATTCTCCTGTCACTGACAGTCAATCAGTGCAGCGCACGCACTCATATGCACACATACTCTAACACAGCCACTATAAACAACATAACCGCATGCATATGAGATGCATGAATGAACTTTATAACTACATCACTCCAAAAACCCACTTTGCTGGGACCATCTCCATTACTGAGTAGACACACACACACACGGAGGAGCGAATATACACACATACATAGAGTGTGCTGAGGGCCTCTTGAGGGTGCTGGTGGGCATGGCTGATTGACCCCGCTGCACCAATCTGCCCAGCTCTCTGCCAGAAAATCAACCAATTAAAAGATGCAGGCACCGCAGTGGCACTGGGGAAAGAAAGCAGTAGAACTGTGGGAAATATCAGCTGCAATGTTGAATTGGGAAGCAGCTGTGAGGAGCTGACCTGAGCCGGCACAACAACGGATCTCATTCCTTATCTCTCTCTGTCTCAGTTTCGCTGTGAAATACGTTATGTTGGCTGTATTTGATATACTTAATATGTTGTACATACTTTACCCATAATTAGACATGCACTGACGCTTAATACCACACAAGCAAATATCACAGACTGCTTTTTACGTATGACTGCACCACAGATGACCTTAACAAAATGAAAATACACAAGCAACTTCTCCACAGGGACCAATTTTTCTCAAATTCTGGTAATAAAACTGCAAAACACTGAGATACAATTAATGTTTGTTTCAGCACAACATGGAACAATGTGCAATTTCTACACATATTGATTTACAACATTTCAGTTGAGTCTTTCCTCATTCTTTAGTCTCTGATAGATCGCAACAGAAGATCGGGTGTATGATTTTTTCAGTATCCAAAAATAACAAAGCAGGTCGTCAATCCTTTATTAAATCCCTCTATCAATTATACAAACAAGTTACAACTTTTAGTAAGAGCTTGACCCTTTTTTTAAAGTAAGTCTGTGCACACATCTGTTACAGAAATAATGGCAGTATTTATTCACAGCCCTAGAAGATTAAAACAATCGCCGCATACATGTATCGATGTGAATATATATTGCAGGACTGTGCAAAGACAACTCAACATTCAACCCTTTTTGTACATGACCTTACTTGGAAATGTTATCGTTGTCCAAGGTTTCATATATCAATTAGCCTTAAAAAGAATTTAGCCTTCTATTGGCAAACTCAATGTGCCATAGGAACACAGTCCTAATTTCGCATGGAGATATTCAATAAGTATCATTTGTTGCCTCCAACTACGATAGTCATGTACAACATCAACCATATCTATGCTATATTCCTGATCTACACTCACTTATTAGGGACACCTTGCTAGTACCAGGTTGGACCCCCTTTTGCCTTAATCTTTTGTGGCATAGATTTAACAGGGTACTGGAAACAGTCCTCAGAGATCTTGGTTCATATTAACATGATAGCATCACACAGTTGCTGCAGATTTGTTGGCTGCACATCCATGATGCAAATCTCCCATTCCACCACATCCCAAAGGTTCTCTATTGAATTGAGATTTGGTGACTGTGGAGGCCATTTGAGTAAAGTGAATGTATTGTTATGTTCAAGAAACCAGTCTGAGATGATTTGAACTTTATGATATGGTGCATTATTCTGCTGTAGGTAACCTTTAGAAGATGGGTACACTGTGGTCATAAAGGGATGGACATGGTCAGCAACAATACTTCGGTAGGCTGTGGCGTTGCAACAATGATCAATCAGTTCTAAGGGGCCCAAAGTGTGTGAAGAAAATGTCCCACCATGTTACACCACCACACACCTACCATCAAAATGTCGCAGCAGAAATCAAGACTACTCAGACCAGGCAACGTTATTCCAATCTTCTATTGTCCAACTTCAGTGGGCCTGTGTGAACTGTAGCCTCAGTTTCCTGTTCTTAGCTGACAGGAAAGGCACCCGGTGTGGTCTTCTGCTGCTGTAGCCCATCTGCCTCAAGATTCCACGTATTGTGCATTCTTAGATGCTCTCCTGCATAACTTGGTTATAACAAGTTGTTATTTGGGTTTCTGTTGCCTTTCTATCAGCTCGAACCACTCTGGCCATTCTCATCTGACCATCAACAAAGCATTTTTGCCCACAGAACTGCTGCTTACTGGATGTTTTCCCTTTTTCAGACCATTCTCTGTAAACCCTAGAGATGGTTGTGCTTGACAATCCCAGAAGATCAGCAGTTTCTGAAATAGTCAGACCAGCCGGTCTGTCACCAACAACCATGCCACGTTTAAAGTCACTTATATAAATTTTCTTGCCCATTCTGAAGCTTGGTTTGAAATACAGCAGTTCGTCTGGACCATGTCAAAATGCCTAAATGCACTGAATTGCCACCATGTGATTGGCTGATCAGTAATGTGTGTCAACAAGCAGTTAGTACAGGTGTGCCTAAAGTGGCCGGTGAGTGTATTTAATGTTATACACTCTGGACATTTCTATGTGACCCCAAACATTTATATGATAATATTTTCATCCCAAACTCTGACTTTTACAACAAACCAATTATCACTCAGAAAAAAATATACTATACTTGTAAACCTGTTTAATGTAGATTCACATTATTTTTATGTGTATTTACAGCGTGTATGTACGTTACAATCACAAATCAATGTAATCATTTAAAATTTAAATAGTGAAAATGGTTATTTATACCTCATTTTTGTGAGGTATCAAATCATTGTTTTATTATGAGAACTTTCTTTAGGTTGACCACTCAGTTCATGATTTATCATTTCAGCCTTGAATCAAAGACATTTCCCAAAGAATAGCTGATGAAAAAACCTTGAACGCAGAATGTGCTGCTCTACTCTGCAGCAGAGCTTGTTGAAAAAAAGGGGACCACAACAAACTGAAATGCCCTGCAACTACAATATGTGCCTTTTTGCTCAGACTACAGCTGAGAATCCAACTGTACACAGCAGGTCAAAAGTGTGAATGTGTGCACCAAACATGTCTGTAAACCAACATATTGCCTATCTTAAGAAAAATCCCAAATCAATCCGAAACATATTCCCAAATTCAAACTTAATGTTTTCCAGGGTAGACCTGGAACCAACGGTAAATACCCAAAATATACATTAACATAAGAATGTATGATAAGTGTAGTAAAGAGGGAAACATGACTTACATGTGCTGGGAAAACTCAGGTGCCTCATCATTGACATTAGCCATTCGAATCCGTACTGTAGCTGTGCCAGTGCGAGGGACATCCCCTTTGTCAATGGCCATCACCACAAACTCATAGAGATGGTTGGGCCTCTCGTAGTCCAGAGGGCCTCCAGGGAAGATGGTCCCGTGAGGTGAAATGGTGAAGTCCTGACTCAGGGTGTAGTAGGTCAACTCTGCATTCTCCTCTGAGTCACAGTCATTGGCAGAAACTAAGGTTGGGAGCAGACAGAGAATAGACAGGTGTTAGAGACTAAAGACAACACTGGGGGCCTATAGACCCCAACCTCTCCAAGTGAAGTACAGATTCATAGGATGCTATGTGGCCAAAGTAAAGAGGAAAGAAAGTGATGGTCCAGCTGACTTAAAGGTTCAGTTCTATAACACAAGGAGAGAAAGTGTTATTTGCACAACATGCTTTGAAAGGACCATCATTTTGCAACATCTCTGTTTCTAAATCACACACTGGGAATCCACGCTCATGCTGCCACAAATTGATTGCCTTGCTAAAACTGAAAAGACCACCAGGGATTTGAATAAGCATATTTTCCGCTAACAAGAACATTTTACCATCAAACTCTCAATTCTCCAATTCACCTTACATTGCATTTGGCTCATGTGCCCATACAAACAAACAAACACACACACACACACACACACACACACACAATCGCACGCACACACACATAAATAGCCACAAATAAACATAGCATCACTGTTTGCTTCAACTAACACATTTATTTTATTGCCATAAGCCCAGTGAAAACTAACACTTAAAAGTAATAGTTCTAACAAAATGTCAGCAGAATAAAATATATCAGTTTATCATAAGACTATGTGTTTATTTTCTTATAGATAGATAGATTTATTTATATATAGTTAGTTTGATTAGATATATGTCAACCTTTCGAACTGGATAAATAAATTGTACCTGTGTCTTTTTTTCCTGCACTGGAGTCCTGGATCACATTCCAACACAACAACATGAGGTATAGTACTATTGTCTGCCTGCAGACCAATCTTCAGCACTGGTCAAACACATGCCATATACTGTATGAATCAATATTTAATTTACTAAGTACCGATTTGTACTTATGAGAGCACTGCTAAGGTATTTATTTATCAGTAGGTCCTCCGTGTAATCTTGAATCAGCACTGTAGCACTGGAATGACTGTATGGAGAGCACAATACATTTGTGACTGCACCTCCTATGTCTTTCTGGCATGTAATGATATTATACTGAATATGGAAACTGCGGGATCTTCAGATTTCGATGGAAAGTGAGATAATTGGCTTTCTTGGTACGCTCGGTGCTTGTTTTATTTCTTGGCGAGGTATACATTTGTCCACTCTCACGATGGAAGTGATTATGGGATTACTACGCCATCATTTAGCAAAGCGATGCTGGATGGCTGTTTTTCCCTGCTCATTCAATTTAATCCTGTGCCTTTTAACATGTTTAAAATTTGTTTTTTTCATTCCAGGGGATGTGTTTAGGATGCACTCAGAACTCAATTTAGTCTTTCATTTTTATTGTGATGTGCATTTTGTTTTACAGATTTTTGAAAACGGATATAAAAGTAGTTTTTGGCAAAAGTGCATTTTATGTGAGCCATTTACCACCGTACCAGTTTATGAGCTTATTGATCTGGGATATATACTGTTTCAGATCTCATGATGCAGATGTGATAAATATAACACATGCAGTCTATTTATTACAGAAACTGAATACTGAGAGAGTTTATCATTGAGATTTTAATGACATCTGTTTTTAAAAAAAGTATGAAAAACTTCTATGTACTTGAATATGCTTATACATGTGTAGACGTATGTGTCATTTGTGCACACACACATACACAGCTCAGCAGGGGGAACTTCTCACCTCCCCTGGTGCACCTGGTGATGGCAACAAGCTGAGCCTGCTGTGCCTCCTACATCGTACCCCACCCCCATTCACTCCTTTACTTTCTAGCATGCTTTGATGGTTAATTCTGGTGTTACAATGACACTTTCATTTATTTATGATGAAACTATTGACCCACAGGTGTGTTAGTGAGCACTTCTCCTTTGCTGAGCTAATCCATCCCACCTCACAGGTGTGGCATGACGAGGTGCTGATTAGACAGCAGGAATATTGCACAGGTGTGTCTTAGACTGCCCACAATGAAAGGCCACCCTGAAATGTGCAGTTTGACATTATCCCAAAAGCAACGCTGAGCCAGTACAGTACAGAACATTCTCCTACAACACTGTTCATCAGCAGATCATTTCAGAGTGAAACATTGTCGGGTTGCTGTGCTCATCCAAGACGACTGCAGAACAGTCTCTTTTAAATTAAACATTATATTTAATATATATAAAACGTATCTTAGACAGAAGCCTGTAGTTTTGGTAAAACTAAGGATCGGGACTTGTTTTTTGTGAGAAGTGGTTAAACAGCACCTAGTTTGAAATAGGCTGCGACATGGGCAGATGTGAATGAGTTATTGATTAGAAAGCACTCAAAGTGTGTGGTTGTAGAGGCTTTGGGGAAGGAAAAAAAACATATTACAGTGTAGTCAAGTGCATCTTCGAACCTCAGATAGATATTGCTCACCATGGTTGGCTTTTATACGAACAGACATAGACACCAACAGCAGTGGGTACTATTCATCCAAAAACAGAAATACATATATTAAAATATTCAAGTATCTACATGTTTTTTTTCCCTCACAGGTCAAAGACACTGTCTAATAACTTTGTCAAATTTTATCTCCGTTACTTATATTTAGAGCATATCAGAACCTTCTACTACCAATAACACATTTTATTGTTCCTTTTCTTTTTAAACCTTCTAATGCTGGATTTGTCAGATAATCCATGTTCCTGTTTAGAACTTGTGTTGAGTTGCTTTGTTACACTTTGACTTTAAACAGGCTGAAATTGCTCTTTTTGTGTTGGTCCCAAATGGAAAAAATGGCGTACTACCGTTGATTTACTTTTATTATTTTGTGCCCCGTGGCTCTCCCTGTTAATTGTTTTCGCAGAACACTACTCTAAAGAATTCACACTCAAATCAGATTTTGATGATCAAATTGTTCAAGTTTAAATTCTTTACTACTGGAAAGTTTGTGTTGGTGTCAGACGCACTGATACATAACGTTTAAAAGGTTCTCGGTTGGATTTAGTTCAGGGGAACTATTGTTTTGAGGATTTCATCCTAGTGCTTCAAAACAGTTCCGAATCATTAGGATACTCATTGTTACAGGCAGTATTTTGTTTACCATGACATTTCCTTTATGCCTGTCACATGTGCTCCATGTGAACCTGTTCTCATCTGTAAAAAAAAGGACAGTTGCCACTTGTCACTGGATTTTTTAATCCTGGTGTTTGCCATTGTTCTGTATGACATAACAGGCGAGTCTCTGTAAAGATGTTCTCCATCTGTGAAGATGTTCTCCATCTTTACCAAAGCTGTCATTTAGTCCATCTTATTGTCCAGAGACCTTATCTTTAATCTCCGTTCTTTTATTCCTCCAACCCGTTTTCTGCCACCTCTGCTTCCCCTCCTTTTCATTTCATCTGGGATGTTTAAAGTTCTGCCAAAGGTCTATCAATAATGTTAGATCGGTAATGTTGTTCTTGGTGTGATCAGCTGATCTTGCGAATAAACAAAGCTGGCACCACGGTCTCATGTAGGACAGAAAGTATAATTCCAAGTATGTAGATGGGAAGAAAAACTCTCGAACAACATGATTTAAAAGCGCAGGACTTAATAAGCTAAACTATTTACTAAGAAGACCTAAAAATAACATTCTGTGCTATCATCATTCATAGCCAATTTTTGTTTTTTATTTTTATTTCTTTATTTTTTTTATTTCTTTATTTTTAATTCTAAGCACAATATGACGTAGAGACAGAGGAATAAAAGAAAAATAGGGAAAAATAAATCACAGAGACAGAGAAACAGCCTGCTGCAAGTCTTACGCCTGCACACAATGCGCACTGTGATGTGAAGGCTTTTCTTTGTCCGTACTTCGCAGCTCTGTGCTCCAATGTAATCTAAATGCACAAGAGTGAGCACGCAGCATGTGGCGTACCTGACTATTTATCCAGAGTTTCCGGTTGGGAAACTCCTGACTGGTGTTGTGAGAACAATGTTTTGTACCTCGTCACATACACAGTCACATAGAACGGTATGCTGGTAGAACTAGCTGCAACTCTAAATATGTCCCAGTCTCTCTGGGAAAAAAAACAGTCCTGCAGAAAGCTCAGAGTCTCTGGGCTTCGAAGTTTGATTTTCCTGGTGACAGGGTTTGCTTCAGCCTTTGTCTTTAGGCTGAGTACAGGAAAAAAAGAGACGTGCTGTAAACATGATTCACTTGGAATGTTCATATGTTGGTGGTATTTAGGAAGTACAGTCTAGATTACACTGATTAAAGGTACCATCTGCGATAAAAGCAGCATCAGGGCGAGCCGTCTCTAACATTGTGATGATGTCATGGAGTTTACTGAGAGATGCTGTGGAGTTAGCACGTGGGGGATGTAAACAGCATCCAAAAACACAGCAGTGAATAATCTGGATAGATAATAGGGTCAGCATTTTGAGCAGGAATAACTCCACATCAGGTTCTAAGCCCTCCGCACCTCTCCACACCACAAGTTATTAACAAACACACACACATCCTCCTGTAGCCAATAGAAAACCGGTCAATTCCAGGGCAATGTGAGAATTGGAAAAGTCCAGCAATGCCTGTCTGTGCAAGGCATCTGTGCACTTTAGAAAAAGAAAAAAAGGCAAAAGCTGTAATGCACCATGTTTACTGACATAATCTATTTAGCATATTACCTTAAAGTCTTCTGCTGAAAAAGAAGCTAATGAACACTTCCAATGAGGAGTCATATCTGCAGTCATCAATAATTCACATATCACATTCAGTGTTTAATCTCTGTGCATTTTGACCCTGACATACTTATTAGAAGCCCTGTTTGAGTTTACAAAAAGAACTTCTTAAAGTTGTGGTTCTTAAGATGTCAACAGAATGATGAAGTGAAAATGTAGTTTATTGGTTATGTAATTTGGAAAACACTTTTTTTGGACATAAAATTAATTGAAAATTGAGAACTACCAGAGCAGCCTTTATCCTGAGAGTAGAAGAGAAAAATAAAGTGTGAAATGAGTTGCTGTCACTTCTTTTGGCAGACTGTCCGAACCTGAATAAGCTCGGGTTTCTCAGTGTTAAGTCGCACTGTGCCAGATCAAACTGTGATAAGTCATACCCAAAACAGTAGCCATTACTATTTCCTTACACTAGATGAAACTTAAGCGATCCCCATGTGGAAACTGGGTCATTACAAAAAAAGGCGAGGCTAGAACAGCTGCACTGATGGCAGTGCCAGTAATTTCATGGCTGCCAGTGCTGAGAAGTACCCACTCACTTCCCTGACTAGTCAAAACACATGAAGGCAAAAAAAGCTCTGCCACACTTGTTCTGTTCTCAAAGTCACCACAGCAGCGATCCAGAAACACTTCACGTCACAAAGGCAAACAGCCCACCAGCTTAAATTTGATTGACTCTTAAGGTGAAATACATATGCTGAAATATATATTCTTATATTAAAAGACCAGAACCATGACACATGTGTCAGCGGTGTCCTGTTAGGGACCACACAACCTACGGCGGCGGTTTCCACCACATTAGTATCCTGAAATGTTGTTTTTAATGCACTTGATAAGTCACCTTGAGTGCAACGGTGGGTGGGCCGGGGGGTGTAGAAACAAATAAAGGGGCTATAGAATGAAACCTTGGAGATGGGCACGCCTGTCTCACCTTGCAGCAGGGAGGTTGCTGTGGTCACAGTCTCCGGTACACCATCTTTGCTGTAAATGGACTGAAGAAACTCTGGAACACAGTCATTTTCATCTACAATAACGACCCGCACCTGAAAGAGAGAGAGAGAGAGAGAGAGAGAATTGAGGAAGGGGAAGGAGACGTGGAATAAAAAAACCTGTTTTGTCATAACCTAAAGCAGCGCGTGCGGTCTTATACGAGAAAACGATGTGATTTTTGCACCTGTTTCTAAATCAAATCGAATTCTAGTCCTTAAGGATTTGTCTGATGGAAGGTTTCATATTCCAATAAAATGAAATGATTCACCAATATTCCTGCATGATTGTGCATTGAAACAAGGGAATTCATGAAAACATACTTGTGAAGAAAAACATTAAACTGATTATCAAGTCTATGTATTTCTGATGATAAATGTTTCTGTAATACTGTAACTGCATCTGCATGTGCTGAAACTCACCAGCCCATTACAGGCAGAAATAGTTCAGATTGAAAGTCACACTGTGTTGGTGTTATATTTTTATTTTTTGTTAAATCTGGGATTACGACTTCAGGCGCTGGTCTGGAATTGGTTTTCTTTGGCTCGTTTTCATCTGCAAGTAACCCAAATTAACCCTATCGCTTACCAAAAGGAAGCCATACCCCAACCTACTTCAAAAGCACGCCCTGACCCTGATCCTTCTAGTTTATTTACCCCTTCTCACTGAGAGGGCTGCTGCAGAGTCGCCACCGTGGTAACTATGTCAGTGGAGAGTGCAGTCTTTTGCGTTTTTTTTAGAAGCCCTGAGCCAAAAAATGAGTGTGGATGCCTGTGCAAAGGATCTGCATGCTTGAACAAGTGTGTGTGTGTGTGTGTGTGTGTGTGTGTGTGTGTAGGAGTCTTACAGGCAATGCTTTCTGACCTAGACTTCTATTGCACTGTATACACATGCACACAGACACGCTCAGGCAGTGACTGGTCTGTAAATACCAATGGTATTAAGTTCTGGCAGGTAAAATGAAATTTTGTAATATCCCTTAATCCTTGAACAAATATCAGCTTCAAAGCATCAGAGAGGAAAAAAATAAAATCTGACCATGTCAACATGTCAACTCCCAGTAGTGATTTGTGTTTGCCAATGACTGTCAATCTCGGTTTGCCCGGTGTGTGTGTGTGTGTGTGCCAGACTGAGGCAAAGGAAGAGTGAATGGGAAGAGAGGAGAAGTCAGCTGTAATAAAACAAGATGAGCTTAAACACACTCTCTCTTACTCACACACACACAGACAGGGCAGCTGTGGGCAGGTCTCAGGCTGGTTAAGTAACTAATGGTGCCGATGAGCTATCGCTCCTGAAGGGGAGAAACTTGGAAACTACCTGAAAATTAAAGTCATGCTCAGTGATTCCAGTCCACACAGTGCCACATATGTGTGCTGCTTTGTCACAGACAGATTTCTGAAACGCTAAATAAAGAACCGGGAGCAAACAAACTGAAGCAGTTCATGAGCATTTTAAATGATGTGGTGCCACTGAGGGTTGAGAACATGTTGAGGCTCAACGCATAGCGACAAATAACATTTGTCATGGGCACAGGATGCCATTTGTTGATTTTTATTGGTTACTCCTCCCAAGAGTGAGTTTTATGTAATATAACAGCGTAGACAGAGTTACAGCAGCCTACTGTAAATAGATGCAAAGAACAATCTTTGGTTAATACAGGTGTAACGTGCAGCTGTGTTTAGTCTGTATAAATAGGCTCTTAGTAGCTGAAACAGCCAAAACAATTACCGACCTGGCAACATTATGTTGCCAGGTCACGCATTAAACAACATATTTCTACCGTCAGGTGTTTGTAGAATTGTAGAATTGTTTGTGTGTTTGGAAACATCGTGTA
>JAUMHF010000017.1:21866715-21918111 GCA_032359275.1 Microctenopoma steveboyesi | reverse complement strand
GTTCTTAAACTGTTGTTAACCTTATACAGTTGATATAAAATATTTTACTACAGTATTTGGTTCAGAATCTTTTTTTTTCCTAGATTTTCCTCCTTAAAAATTGGGTGCGTCTTATATGCCGGTGCGTCTTATATGGCGAAAAATACGCTAGTAACTGAACTCCCGTTGGTACAGCATGCACAGAAGCAACAAATCCTGACTGATGTCCCATCATAAAACTACACAGAAACTCTAATTTTATTGATTTTTTTTACTCCTTGGGGGACTCGGACTGACTCTGTAGTGCTTGGAGAATAGTTGACATTTTTCAAAGTGGGTTTGTTCATGTGTGCTGGACCATTCCTCCCTGTGTTTATTAATTACAATATTATTTTATTCATGCATGAATTAATTAATATGTATAAGTATTAATATTATACGACAGTAATTAATGTATGTATTTATTAGCATTCAGCAGTCTATAAAAAAACATATGACTCAATACATTCAGAATCTGTTTATGCACAACAGCTCTTTGGCATTTTCGCTGTGTCCTCAGTGTTTTCCATCCATATGAATGCACCAGTGGAAGATGCTGACTTTTGCATGTCGTGTACTCAGCCCTAAAGGGAGTTAGTGTGGCATCACATCCAAGCACTGCATAAGTGACCGACAGCACGGCTGCTCATTTTATCCTATTTTGTCTCTCGTAGTTTTGTTAGAATTTAGTTCTTTTGAGAATGCATAGAGGAATCGTGGTGGGGCTTTACTCTGCTCCGTGTCTCTGTATGTATGGAAAAGGGTCGGGTCTTTACATGAGTCAGCATCAAACCTTCTAATCTTGGTCCTGTCCAAATTATTTACCAAACTGTTGAGATGCACTCTTAGAATCAGTGTACTCTGAGTGTAATTTATGTACTTTATTTTTAGTAGAACATCGTGGGTGTATATGGTATGAATATTTGAACAGCTGAATGGTAAATGTGTATCCTGCCTTTACCATACTCTGTATCAATAAACCACTTAGTCATTCAGGCTTCCATTATCCTCTCAATTGTTCCAATGTGATGTAATGACTGATACTGTAATTCTCATCAGGAGTCAACAAAAAAGCAAGTGCGAGGGCATTAAAGCTCACCTAAAGCACAGGCTTCCATTTACTCTGTCAACAAGATTAGCCTCCACAACACCATTTGTCCACTGGAGCTACAGAACACCACACACGCCGGACAGTAAATGCTTTTACTGATTTTATATCATTTTTGTCAGGAAAAGCTTAAAGCGTTAGGACATTAGAGTAAAGTGTTTCTGCTAAAGCGCCGTATCAAACAGGTTCTTTGAGATAATTTGACTAATTTGCAGTGCAAAACGCAGAAAAGACAGGGTTGTGTATATCTAGCGTTAATCCTCACAGACAGAGAGGCGGCTGTCAAGGCAGGGGTTGCGCTTGTGTGGCTGCGCTTATAGAGGTTTTAAAAGCTAACTGACAGACTCCAGAGAGCAGGCACGGCTACCAAAGGCTGGAGAGTGGGCAGGCAAGGGCACAAACCATTTCCCTGCCACGTTGCTTTTTTTTTTCATTCTTTACATCCATCATTTACTTCTCACTGCTGAATCCAGCAGTCGCCCTGCCATTCCTCCACTAGCCTCTCCTCTCTTTCCATATGTGCTCCTGGTGCTCTGCAGTCCACAGAGGCCCAGAGCGGAGCAGCTGAGGACAGATCGGTTCAGCAGAACGTGTTTTAGCCTGAGGCCAGAGTAATGATGAAGACCAGACCAGATGCATCGATGCCTACAGCAGTCAGCCGCTGTTCCTCTCTTGCTTTCTGACAACACGAGGAAGTCGCCGGAAATCCCAGAGCAGTCATTGCAGCAAGACAGTTCAATTTGGCTTTGACTGAAGATGTTTATACTTCTAGACTGAAACAAAAATATAGCTGTCTCTTTCTGTAGTTGATACATTTTAATTCTGTTTTTCCAGTCAGTTGAGGACATGCCAAAAAGAACCAAGCAGTTTTGATTAATTTAAAATCCTATTAAACAACAGAGACCCAAAAACTAATCATAGTTTTTAAGGCATACAGACCACTTCCCTTCACACAGCAACTGTAACTTCCACATTACATTATTTCTGAAGATTAAACTGAGATTTTTCAATTATCTATGGTGATATTAATGTACGCAAAACGCTTCATAATCACCAATGCACACCACATTTCAAGGGCTTTCCTCCAGCCAGCCTGCTGCCCAAGAATTAGGTGATAAAACACATTTAAAATGCCAAACTGAGACACAGCTAAAATGGCATCACCCCAAGATATACTGTATTTAAAGGTGTGTCATATATTTCTTTGGTTTTCTTGTGCACAGACTGTGGAAGAATATCAGAATTCATTCAGTTTAGAAAACAATCACAGTCACAAACCTCTGCTGCACTGCTCATGCTGTCCAGGCCCTCGCTGGCTCGCACCAATAGCAAGTAGCGATGCTGGTCACTCTCATAGTCAATAGGGCGGGTCAGACTGATTTCCCCCGTCTCCGCTAAGATGGTGAACAGACTACTGGGATTGATGAGGAGGCTGTAGCTGATTGGTTTCTTCTGGAAAGATATAGCAGGTGTGACGAGAAAGCTGTGGAGACACGAGGAGAGAGAACACCATTGACTAAACGTGCAGGGCAGGGTGGAGTAGTTGAAACTGTTTGTATGTTAGAGAGGTTTTCCTTTCCCAGTATGATAACTTAACAATACCTTTAATATTACCACAACTTCAGATAATGTACAATCATCAATGATCTTGTGATACACACTTATAACGTGCTAAAACACAATACTGTCTGCGTTAGGAGACTTTGGTTGCAGTGTTGAGCCAAACATATATCCTGCACTTATATTAGCAGCATTTGCCCTGATAGAATAGAATAAAAGAGAATGTTCTGTTACCAAAGGCAACATAAATAATTATTTGACAGGTTCAGTCACATTCAACGAGTTATGAACATTTACAAATATATTAAAAAACACTCGTCAGTGGCATAAGACCAAGCTATCTGGGTGAACCTAAGGTATTTTAGCAGGAGCAGCATCCAGCTCTCCGCCTCTCCTCACGCGTGTACCACTTGGATCTGTTCTTGGCCCTTTTATATTCTTCAGCCATGCCACACATCAACAGCTCTTTTTAATCAGTGCCAGGCAGCTGTGGCATTTCAGCTTTTCCTTTCTATAGAGTGACTCTATTTTATCACAAATTTCTTTTTTGATCTCTGCTTGGATGAAAGAAAGATGATATAAAATGCAGCAGCACAAATTATTTTTGATCAGCCAAAACGAACACCTAGGATAAAACTAATCGTATAGATTTGATCTTGGGTCTCTTGTTTAAACAGTGGAGGCCTGCCATCCACCACAACCACCTCGTTTGTAACACACCTTCTTTTACTACACGTAGTCCTCCATTCATTCAGAAAATGTGTTGCGCTATAATATTGTGATTATGTACGCAACAAGAATGTAGTAGTTTGCAGATCCAATATTTATCAGACAGACAAAGGAAATCCTGGGGGGGGGTTAGACCAGAAAGTCAAACATCATCCACAAGGGAAGAACTGAATACACTAAGGTGTAGAGGTGGGGGCAAGCAACCGTAAAATGCTGAGCCGGGTTTGTGCTTGTTGCTTATTAGATCCTAACCCTCGAACAATCTCCCTGATGAAATCAGTGTAAACAGGAAGAGTGGAATGTCCACTTTACTGGTTTGCCAAAAGTGTCAGTCAAACTAAACAAGCTGGGCAGAGATAATGAGACCAATTCAAGGACACCACTCATAGCTGAACCGCTTTGATCAGATGTGCGTGTGTGTGTGTATCACATATATACGAATATGTCACGCATGTCATACTAATAAACCATGAACTCACAGGAAAATTGTAGAGACTATATGTTAGATCCATCTCTGCAATTTTGCAATAAAGCTGTATGTGTGTGTGTGTGTGTGTGTGTGTGTGTGTCCACCCTTGAGTGTATCAACTCCTTTCAATGCTTTTTACTTATGTGACATATCTGATACTTTTCCAGAATTACCAATGTCAAATGTCAAATCATGTTTATCTTATAATTAATGCATGGGATGGAAACACTGTGCACACATACATGTTTTACACACACTAACTCCTCCATGTGGATGTCTAGTGGGGAAATTTGGGTACTGGGGTTTTGGTGCTGATCTGTGTGCATTTGTAAACTCACTGCTGTCCTTCGGGTGTGTTTTCGGGTATTGCAATGGTGAAGGAAGCGTTTGTGAACTGCGGCGGCCGGGCTCCTGCCACCACTGAGATGACAGCAGGAGCGCTGCGGCTGCCCAGCCGGTCAGCAGCCACCACTGTCAGCAGGTACTCCCTGTCTCGCTGCAAGGGAAGGCCTGTAGTCCGTACTTGTCCGCTCTTCCTGTCCACTTCAAAACGACCATCGCCACCTGTACATAAAAGCAGAATGTTTTTTCTACAATAACCCAATACATAAAAAACTCTCCGAGCAGAAAACGGATATGAGATGATGTTTAATTATAGCTGTAGATGTAATTCAACCAGATATTAAACGAATACTAGTAAGTTTTAAAATGATGCACAGCATAAAGTAGATATGACAACTGGCTTGGACCGTTTTCTTTCAATGTTTCTTCTTTGAGCTCATGTTGAGAAGACTTTCAGTTGAAAGACTAGGAGGATACTTCAGGAACCTCAGTTACATAATAGGCTCAGTTACAATTCACAGTCAAGCAATGCAGGAGTATGTTAGATGCACAATGTGATGCAGAGCGCTGTGCAAATTCAGCTGCCTTTGATATTTTTCAAAAATATGATGATTATGTGCCAATGAAGTGATAAATATGAGTGGAGTCAGTTTTCTGAGTTGCTGAGACGTGAAATGCAAAGAGTAGGGAGAATGGGACTGGGTGTTAAAATTCATGACCTATATGTAACATAACAGATTATGTCAGGACGTTCATCCACATTTTATTGTGCCTACAAAAGTAGTTTTCCACTGTGCACCTGACCTCTATAGGATGCCTCTTATCCCACAATCCTCAATCATAACTGAACTAAATGTTTACAGTGAGAGGTGTGATTGAGCCTTTAATAGATGAAGCAACCCAATACAAGTTTAGTCTAGACACCGACATATGTTTCTTTTGGAAATTTCTATGTGAATTAATTTACTGCCCTCCCTGTGGGGGAAATGTAAAGACAAAAGTCTCTTTATTGGCAGTGGCTTAACAGATTTTAAAATTAGCAGAAGATATTCCTGCGTGGCAGACAATAAGAAAAGCAATTATTTTGTGTACAATAGTATAGAAATGATTTACATTACACTGGAAAATAACTATGGATGCATAATTGAACTGATGACATTGACTGATAAACTCAAGAAAACTCAATCATAATTTGTCTACTTCCTAAACAATGATGAATAACTCACCTTAGATCAAGCTAAATAATCTATAACCCTAGGTCAGTTCAGTTTTCAATTCATCAAAATCAATTAACTGATTACCATGATGATTATTTAAAAAAAAAGAAATTTTGTGTCAGTGTCTGTGTGTGAAAACGTAATTGTTTTTTTATGCCCAGTTCTTAACTTTGTTTATTTACACTTGTGTTCGAAATTATTCAACCCCCACTTAAATTAGGTCTTTTGGCCAGTTTGACATTGATTTTGATCATTTCAGTGATCTTGTTTACAATTAAATCAAAGACTCACTTGTAAGTCAGACAAATCTAACATAACATTTATAATAAAATAACCACAAATGTCTTTTCTGTGCTCACATCATTATCAGTTTTATTCAACCCCCAAGTGACATTCATACTTAGTACTTAGTTCAACATCATTTTCCAGTTATTACAGCTTTTAAATGTGAGGCATAGCTTGACACACACAAGTGTCTTGCAGCCGTCTACGGGTATCTTAGCCCATTCTTCATGGGCAAAAGCCTCCAGTTCACTTCTGTTCTTAGGCTTGCGCGCTGCAACTGCTTTCTTTAAGTCCCACCAGAGGTTCTCAATCAGATTTAAGTCTGGTGACTGTGATGGCCACTCCAAAATGTTCCAGCCTTTAATCTGCAACCATGCTCTAGTGGACTTGGAGGTATGCTTAGGATCATTGTCCTGTTGAAAGGTCCAACGTCTCTCAAGCCTCAGGTTTGTGACGAACTGCATCACATTTTCTTCCAATATCTCCTGGTACTGAAGAGAATTCATAGTACCTTGCACACGCTGAAGCTTCCCTGTACCTGCAGAAGCAAAACAGCCCCAAAGCATGATTGACCCCCCGCCATGCTGCACAGTAGGCAAGGTGTTCTGTTCTTCATAGGCCTTGTTCTTCCTCCTCCAAACATAGCGTTGAACCATGGACCCAAACAATTCTAATTT
This sequence comes from Microctenopoma steveboyesi, assembly GCA_032359275.1. Classification (NCBI taxonomy): domain Eukaryota; kingdom Metazoa; phylum Chordata; class Actinopteri; order Anabantiformes; family Anabantidae; genus Microctenopoma; species Microctenopoma steveboyesi. Next base: position 21,911,706 of record JAUMHF010000017.1, on the reverse strand, counting down.
TGTTTCATCAGTCCACAGAACACTATCCCAAAACGTTTGTGGTTTGTCCATATGACTTTTGGCATACTGCAGTCGACTCTTCTTAATCTTTGGAGACCTGCCTGGGAGTTCTGGCATGGAGACCTTCATTACGCAGTGTGAACCCTATTGTCTGAGCTGAAACTTCAGTACCCGCATCTGACAAATCTTTTTTCATTTCCTCAGCAGTCACACGGGGACTTTTCTCCACTTTGCGCTTCAGGTAGCGCGCAGCAGTCGAACTCAGCATCTTCTTTCTGCCACGACCAGGTAGCGTTTCAACAGTGCCCTTTGCTTTGAATTTGCAAATGATGCTTTAAATGGTATCTCTCTTGGAATGTTTAACATCTTTGCAATCTTCTTATAGCCATTGCCCTTCCTGTAAAGAGAAATCACCTCTTCTCTTGTCTTCCTGGGCCATTCTCTTGACTTTGTAAACACACCAGTAAATGTCTAGAAGTATCACAATCATTTTAAATCTGCCTAATTGGTGCTTATTATGCTTGCTTGGTGCTCGTTGACATCCACATGTGTTTTCAATAAATGATTGAAAACATTTGAATAAATCTCTGTTCTTAAGAGTGGTAGTCTTTAAGGGGTTGAATAATTGTGTCAATGAAGAAATCACAAGATAAACATTTAATACTATATTACAAAAACAATTCATGTCATTTTAGTTGCATTTGGTTCTTTAAAAGGTCCTTGTAAGATTTCATTGTAAACACAATTACAAATGTACACTAAATTCCCTAAAACCCTTTACAGCATTGGGGGTTGAATAATTTTGAACACAACTGTACATCTACTTTGTGGGGAAAAAAAAAGCTTGGGAAATAAAGAATTATATGAAGACTTCAGTCTAGGTTTATGAAAGCTTTTGTTGTAAACATTTCTGACATGTAACAAAAGGAAAAAAGCAACTATGATTCACTGACATGTCAGGCTCATACCTAAACCTTAGAGGCATGTTAGAAAAACACCTACCATCAGACAGAAAGTACTCCACTTCACCGTTATTGCCTTCATCCCCATCAACAGCGAGGAGCTTGTAGACCAGTGAGCCGGCAGAGGCATCAGGGGACACCACAGCAAGGTAGGGAGTAGGAACCATGTTCCATTCTGGGACATTATCATTTACATCCGTCACAGTCAACTCCACCCTGATTAAGTACCACTCTGCTCCTGAGAAAGGAGAGAAAGTAAAAACAAGGTAGTTTAGATTTAAGGCACATACTGTTGACACAACAACAGCAATATTATTTTTAATAAATACACTGTTGTTAGTTAAAAAACAAACATAGTGCTTGCAAAGTCCAAGAAAAGAAAGGTCCTCTTACACTAGACCTAGGTTTATATATTATTATGCTACTATTTTTGTCAGCAAGAATGTGATGCAGCACATACATATACAGGTATGATGAATGCCAGTTCATAGCATAGGTTACAGAAACAACTGTTCCTGTTGACAATGTTTGTTTCTCTGAAGATGTTTCAAGCACCCTCGTAGCACACATGTGGCTTTGTGACAGATTTAGACAGAAAAACTCAGTGAGCTTAGGCTTGCTGTGTTCATTTTATTCCAAATGTCAAAGTATTTAGCTGTCAAGTGTTTCTCTCATTCAAGTCATTCTCTCTATTGTTTCACATTTTATTATCTATAAAAGTTGTTGGTCTGGAGTAGCACTTTTTAGCCTATTTCTCTGTCTGCCCAGGGTTCAGAGCAGACCAGCAGAGCAGAGCATGTGACATTCAGCCAGTAATAACCTGCTGCTCTTCTCTGAGAAATGCAGAGAAGCTGGAAGCTCGTAGTGCCGCCAGTTAAAAAAAATACATATTAAATAAAAAAACAACCTGCTGTGGTGTGTGTTTTAGTATTTGACAGGTGGCAAGATGTTGACAAGTGCACATAGCCTTATTTTTATGCTAACAGCTAGACCTTTGCTATGGCATTCACTAAAGCTTAAAGGTGAAATAAAGAAAAAAATCATTTTCATCAAAGAAAAACATTCACCACACTTTTTGTAGAATAATACCTAGATAGATTATGTTCCGATGCTATTAACACACAGCATAGTCATGTGAGTGGATTCATTCTCAATTTCCATTGTTGACCACATGTTGAAGTGTCCTTGAGCAAGGCTCGAAAGTCAAGCTGGAGATAGATGCATGTTGTCTTTTTTAGCTTTATGTTACTACTGTTTAATCATACCAATTAATTTGTGACTACTCCTTAGCATACATTAAATAACATATCCTCATTATGCTAACAGAAAAAATGCAAAACCATTTGCAGTTATCCTCCTTATAAAACCATATTTGTTAATGCAGTTTAGCTGTCTAGCAGGCAGGGTTCTAAATATGAATACACCAGCTGTTGAAGCTATTAATGATACAGAGACATTGTCCAACACAGCCCTTTGTATAATTCTGATTTGTACAACAAATGATGGAGTACAGCAGAAGTATAGCAAAAGAGCCAATTAAATGTGTGCTATCAAAGCGTCAGCGCTAATTTCCAATTTTTGCCACATTAGCGTCCAAAGAGCAAAAAAAATGAATCTGAATCAGGAATAGTATGTGATGACTATTAAGCCAGTGTATTTCATTTCATTTCAACTTAGAAATTGGGAGAAAGACATCTCTACGTCACAAGTAGTAATTATAATCAGTGCTTTACTAGCTGCACCTGTAGTAAACAGATATCATATTGACACTAGTGAAACATCCTGAGATCCCCCCCACCACCACCACCACCCCATCCCACCCACACAAAGAACTGCTGCACAGCAGTGTTTGCTGGTCACAGCAGGAGAGCAAGGGAGTAATTTTATGGCTGGAGCCCAGAGGATTGCTCGCAGTTGTGTCAGATTTGGTACCTTTTGGGAAAAGGCAGATTGTTATTTGAAGTGGTAATGTAGCACAATGTATTGCTTAAATTGTCCTACATTTATTTACTGTTGTCTAAACAGCAAGTCCAGGTGACAAATTTTTTTCATCTTTTTATTTTTACATTCCCTGAGTGTATTAACAAATAAAAGTAGTGAGATGAAAAAACCTATGTGTGTATGTGTGTGTGTGTGGGTGTGTCAAAGACTGGTGGAAGGTGGATAAAAAGAGGAGATCAAGAGGAGTGAGAGGGTGCAAACAAGTAATATAAAGCACAGCAAGAAAAATAAGAGCTGAGTGTCGCATGAACAGGATTAAGAGTGAAACGCAGAGGCTGAGCAATGACCCTGCGGTTGTTATAGAAACAGCAGAACAACGAAAAGTGGAAGATGGAAGAATGAAGCTGGAAAAAAAAGAAAACAACAAGCAGGCAATTGCATAAATCAATGGCATTAGATATGAGAGGGAAGCGAGGGAACGTAGCACGGGAAAAAGCATAAGCGTACATCAAAAGAAGACAGAAGAGCGGAATTAACCAGCCACATCTTACAAAAAAATATAGCACTGCACTTGACTCTGGGGTTCAACCAGTCTATTTGTTGAGGATCTCTTTCTATCTCACTCTCTCTCTATCTCACACACACACACACACACACACACACACACTCTCTCTCTCTCTCTCTCTCTCTCTCTTTCTCTCGGCCATTCTCCCCGTCTCCCTCTCTCCCTGTGGTCATAACAGATTCAGAATTAATTGGCAAAAGGACAATGCAGCTTTGGGGAAGAAGGGACAGCATTACCCAGATAATAAATCACTGGGCTAATATACAGAGCCAAAGTGTAGCCACACACACGCACACTGACATACACACATGCACACTCCTTTCTCACTAATAACGATCATCAGTGGATTAGTGGCTAATGAAGGACCATAGGGAGATACAGCTTGGTGCTATTGCCATCCCTCACACTAATGCATCTCTCTGGATCTAATGATATGCTGCAATCTCTAGAAACACAGGACCTGCAATTAGTATCAGTGTTAAGGAAGGCTCTTCCGTGTCCTTCGACCCCATTGGCTTCAATAGGTTGCAGGTCCAAGCATTGTTACAGGTTCTTCTTCTTGCACCTTATTAGTATCTCGTTCTCAGAGCATGTGCAGCAGGTGCAGCTTGGAAACCCACACAGTAACCCACAATGAGGAACTACAGGTGTTGATTTCATTTTTTTTCACCCTACAAATTGGTCAAATGCTAATGTTAGGTATATTTTAACATAATACAGATGCCAACAAAGATATAGGATAAAAGATATATATAAGCTGCCAAACACATCAAACCGGGAAATGCCGCATCGATAACAATGCATGCAGAAAACAATATATATAATACTAGAAAGTTCCTGGAGAAAGTTTGAAGGTGCCTGCCACCTTCAAATGTTGAACCTCAAAGCCGTCTTGCCATTCAGAAAGCAGGATTTACTGAGCAGAGTCACTTTGATATATATTATGATAGTATACCATGTCTATCCTGTGAGCACATAGTGTGTTGTCTTTGGCAACTAGCATTGCCATGGTAACTCAAAATGCCCAAAAAAACTACAATAGGGGGCATGTCATGACCAAGCCAGTCGTTTTAATGTATAACATGCCTGATGGGAATTTACAGTCTATCCTTTGAAGCATCTTGTCTGTGGTTTTGGTGATTTACGTTGCCATGGTAACTCAGCATGCCAACAAATCCTAAAATTGGATAAGTCATGACTGAGTTAATTGTTTTGATGTATAACATGCCTGATAGGTATCCAGTCTATTCTGTGAAGCATCTCATGTGTGGTTTATGGCTTTTTATGTTGCCTGGGTAACGCCACCCCTCAACAAAAAAATGACAGAACAACCTAATAACATGTAAAGCTGAAATAGAAAGAAATGTGTCAGATATCTTATACAGATGAATCAAAGTCAGACTTACATATATGTGTTTTGTGACAACTGTAATTTAATTTAAATGGCATTGTAAAGAAATGTAAGGCTTAGAGAGGTGAAGGTATAAAAAAACATGTATCTGTCACTCTGTGATTAGTGTCAAACATGTCATCTAAACAGCAGCATCAACTTTTTACCACATGGAACCACCAATATTCATCCATAAACCAGCGTATTTATCGTTTTATTCACTTTAATCTATGATTACACTTTTGTTCCAAATAAAATAGTAGATTGTTTCAACTTGTAGGATTTTTAAAGTAATGGAGTGCATGAATTAAACTGGATTCAGTTCTGTGTATGAAAGTTGAATCTGTCCATCAGAAAACCACAGCTAGTTTTATAATACAGTGTCAGAATATGAAGTATTTTCATTTGGACATCTTCTATATTTCAAGTGCTGTAACACCAAACTCATAGGCTTATGTCCACATAAATAATATATAATCACAGCAATATAATACACTAGTACTGCATTTACAATTCAATTTGAAGCAAAATCACAGCAATATAAAGTTACCATCAGAACGCACAAACTAGTTCTGGTAGATGTACAAATTGCTATTGCTACTTAGCATGCTACGGAACTACTTAGCATGCGTGTCCATGTTAAGACGTGCACACACGCACACATACGAAGCACGAATACATGTACACGCACGCAAATTTCAGATGAAAGGCAAAAATTTCGGTCCACAAAAAGCCTCAATAACACAACGACCATTGGTCGTATTGGAAAGTTGGCCACACCAAAGCACCAACATGCTTCTGACAAACGATCTTATACCTTTCTGGTTGTCAAAAAGTCAAGAAGTGAGCTTCTGGAGGAGGCAATTTTTCCAACTTCTCTTATCTTGAGCAGGGCTCACTGAGAAAATTAACATAGCAGTCAATGAAGGAGAAAATGTAGTTCGCTCTGCGTTTGGACTCAGTGCTCCAAAACTGTACGTCCTATCACTATAAGAAGCATATGGGTCAACACAGGATAAATGTCCAGCGAAAAGGAAAGTTTTTTTTCGGAATTTATACGGAAGAATAAGACCTGAAGAGACCAGTTTAGAGGTGGGGAATAATATGTGCCCCCCACTGCTTCAGACTGCGGGCACCAATGACATATAAGATACACTAATGCTGCTGGACACCATACAATTCCCCTTGATGAACTAGCTTAGGCTGTACTGTGCCACCAGTAATGGCTGCAATGGATAATAGATTTGGTTGGGTATCTGCTGGATTCCTTTATAGCAAAAAGCAGAACAGGAGTTTCTTCCACACCATAAAACCTAACTGAGTACTTCACCAGTTTGTTTTCACTGTTCTATAACATTGCCGGACTCGTATTGATTTTGGTACCATTTGCTGTAATACAACCGGAGATACTCTTGTCCTTTTTTTCTATCCGTTTTTCATCCTAGTCAAACGCTTTCATGTACATTGAACACTGAACTTATCATTTGGAGTTTTCAGCATGTTATGGTAGTAATAACATGCTAATGCATTCATGTACAAACAAAGAATAGTTGGCCATACGTCTCGCAAATCGTTTCTACAAGTCATTGTTGTATTTTTATGTCTGTCATGGTAACTTATGTTGTGCCCTATATTAAAGATGACAAAAAGAATGTGTAAATTAAGATACCTGTGATCATCTTCTTTTGTACACTCCTCTGTACAAACATATTTTCTTCTTCAGTTTCTTTATATTAACTTTGGGGAGTATAGTCACTTTCTGCTTTTGTTTCTGTTGCAATCAACGTGAATGTGATCTGTAGGTTACACTGCATCACAGGACATTTTAACTTTCTCCTGTACTGTAGCTGTGCTCTTTTTTGAATATGCCGTGCTCAGTTGGTGGTGCACAGCTTCAAAGCCTGCTCTCGCTGACAATTAACCGCATGTGTCACTGGCCCGGGACTATGAATGCATATGTGTGAACACTTGAGGAAAGGTCTGTAGGTCTGAAGTTGGAATCAGCTGTATATTTATTTATTATTTATTGTGGACCCTAGTGATCTGTTGAAGCTTGTTGTTTGACGCTAAGCGTAGAACTCACAATTACTTCATGATGGAAAAAGAGCCGCTGTCATGAACTTAGGTTGGGTTAAGTACAGATAAGGACGGAGAGTACAACAGCATGAGCTATTAGTTATGAAAAACAAGTTCATCTGTAGTATGTTGATTATTATGACTGTTTGAAATGGTCAGCTTTTTCTGTTACATATGAGTTTCCAGTAGTGGATTACACTGTAAATCAAAGACATTAGATCAGACTACATTTGAGTGCTCTGTGCTGCAGTAAAGATTACATTTCTGCATGGTGACTAATGTCTATGTAGCATTGTTTAACATCCAACCAGTTACCAGTTTTAGTTAAACTCTCTAAGCTCAAAAGAAACACTTAAGAAAATGGATTCTCTACTCAGAGACACAAAACCTAAAATAGTGAACTTTATTGCTAAGTGTTGCCATTATTGATTTTTCTGAACAGTTAGGTACTTAAAGTACAACATCCACAGTTGTTTCTAATATTCTTGCCTTCAACCAGCCAAATATAATTTTACCAGGCTTAAGACCTGGATAGAAAATTACTATAAAGCCACTAAATTGTCTCAAGAGAATTGCAACTTGCAACAAACAACACTTTAGCATGTTGAATTGGCTGAATTGCAGCATGATCAAATGCCACCTCTCAGTCCTGAAGGAGTTGATAAAGAGGCTTGATGAGGCTAGTTTACAAAAACCCTTTAAATGTAAATTCAAATAACCGATTTGGTTCTAAACACAAATACATATTGCTGAAAATGTGTGAACAATCTGTGAACTGTGTAAAACGGAATAGAATTGGACCATTAAACATCTTGTTTTCTTTGTACCTGTAGTGAGGATTTCTTGGATAGTGCAGAAACGAAGCTTGATGACACACTGGAGCCTTCGAACTGGCTGGTTCCAGCATAAAAACGCATTCTAGTTCATCTTCGACAGTAGGTTGTACAACTAATCTTGAGATAGGAACAGTAGGGTTTCGGAAAAAGCCCTGTATGGTTGTCTATATAACATTTAGTTTTATAACTGCATTTAAAGAACACCTAAACGTCAGTAGATGTCAACATGTCGAGTCAGACGTGTTTGGAATAACAGCAGGACAGGGATGACTGAACACTGCAGACATGTTTAGATGACAGAGATTACAGCTAGAACCCTGAAAAATGACTTTATAAGAGAGCAGTGCTGAGTTTTATAGAGCTGGACAAAACCATGTTAAAAGTTAAGTACCTGCTCTCACCACACAAGCCCACAGCATTTCAGAGCACAGAGTAATGCTTATTCTGTTACGAGTTTGAAATCCAACTCTACAGATTTGAGCCAAATTTGAGTGGGTGGTTAATAACACATTTTCCTGTGCTGTAAAAAACATGAACACATATGTCTTTACCTGGACATTTATTAATGAACTGTTGTGACTTCATCTACTAGAGTAAAAATGAGTTCAGTGAATAGTGCTGGGAGGTCACTTAATAAGCATCTGCTTTGTATATATACAGTATGTATTGTAGTTCAAAGCATTTGTGATAAAGAATAATTTTCTTTTCTTAAAAAAAAGAACGCTATGGGTGATGAAGATTAGTGTTGAATTCTCAGAAGTCCTGAATAACACACGTCCTCAAAACTGTCGCTGAGGCTTTCTGTCTTTATCTTGACATTAATCTCTACTGACTTCATGGCTTCTATTTATGTTGTGCAAAGATGGAAGTTCACAAGGAAGAAATTTAATTCGGGGATGACTAGGCTTTATTCTGCACCCCTCTATCGCTAGATTTTGAAACCCTCCAGATATAAACAAAGTATGCATAGAACTTGGTGAGCAATGACAGATAACAGAGGTGTTGCGTGCGCACATGTCAGTAAACAACACGTATACCTCCTGCATTACTGATCATTCTTCATGCTGAGTGGAGAAGCAACTCTTAGAACTGAGAAATGTGAAGATGAAATGTCCACATCACTAAACAGTTGCATCAGTTTAATATTTTGAGTTCACTGGACTTTTTCAAGTTGGGTACAAGTAGAGAGCATATTAAACAACATTAAAGTAACTCATCATCCTGAGTTCTTCCAGCACTATGTGGGCTAAGCAGCTTTGGTCTGAACCTTTTTCAAATGTTACTTCTCTCAATAATGAACCAATTATTTTCTTACCACTGTACCTATGAAATAGCAACTGTTTTGCTGCAGCATATTAAATGTCACATCTACCGTAGCTCACACTGTTTTCGGCATTTCTGTTTAAATTTCGCTATTTTCAGATGATTCTGTCGCCAGATCTTATAATCTGATGCGTCCAAATATTTTTAGTTTATCAATTACACTCATGCAGACAGTGAAATGTAATAGACTGTAGGTCAATTTGAATAGCAGCTGCCAAAACACACACATGTCCGTGTGTAGGTTTGTTAGAAATGTGTATATTAAAATTTCTATGCATCATCAACATAACTGTAGAATTAGAAATAGTTTCATTGTGTCATTCATTTTATTGTCAACATTTCAAGAATGCACAATGGAATCAAATTGTCCCCATCAAGAGGACACACTAACGATATAAGTATTTAATACTTAATATTTGTCCATTTACAGTTAGGTCCATACATAACTAAATAATATAGGACAATTTTCTTTTCTTGGGTTCTGTTGCCATCTCTGTGTATGTCACCAATGTATTGTTTGACACTTTTATAAAAACTGTATATTTCATTTCCATGGAAAGGAAAGACCATGAATAATATGCACCATTATACATTTCACAACAAAAATATAAAACCATGCTTATATGAAAATACTTTGAAAGGCCATATATAAAAACTAAAAGTTAGATGTAAAATGTCAAGTTTAATATGTTGCATTATACAGGCCTATGCATTATAATAGTGGTAATTTGGTGGTCATCTGTGTTTTTTATTGGGGACTCTATTTACACGATGTATAATTATGAATTGTGGGATTGTGATGGGGATTTAAGGACACATATAAATGAAAATGAAATATTCTGCCTTTCTCAAAGATATATCTCACCCATGTGTGTATGAAACCATGAAGCACTGTGTATGCAGCCAATGAGACAGTGAATGTAAGATTTAAATTCAAAGCCACAAACCACAATACCTTATCACTGACGTAGTAGTTAACAAAAGACAAATTCCACAAAAACTTTTGATCACTCCGTTTTCAGACAAAGTGTGCCTACTCGTGTATCTAGACGTGAATGTCCTTGCATATGTGTATCCAACACAGGATGCCAATAGGAAGTTGCTCAGTTACCAGCTGATGAAGCAAATACAGACCCTCTGCCCCTCCCTGCACTTCTCCAATGACCTCAATCAGCACCTTTCCAACTCTACCGCTACCTCATTTTCTCAATATCCTCCATCTCTTGCTCTACATTATCCTGAGAGTACTGAAGGCATAATGTGGAACTCCTCATTCTACTGCACCTCCATCTTCTGCTGTCTTTCTTCCATTTAGCATTAGCATGCAGCGCTAACTATTACAGTCTTTTAGTCTCTGAAGAAATGAGTTTCATTATACCTGACAAGAGCCGCACTGCGTGCGTCTGTGCGGCTGTTGCACGGTGAATCTTCGATGCGTGTTCGCAATATAGAAAGAGGGAGAAATGCAGGCCGGACAGGAAGAAAGAAGAAGAATGGCAGCGTACAAGAATGAGAGCCAGTGATGGAGAGAGAAAGAGAGATAGAGGGAGAAAATAGCGAAGAGGGCCAGTTAATTAAATGTCCTCTGTGAGGATTACAAAAGGCTATTTGGCCCTCACTGGTAACTGTTCCATCCATAATCTGTTTAAATGGGAAGCTGCTGCCGTCTCACTGACTTTTTCACATTTTTACATGGAAATGCCAATTAAATCAAGGGATGAGAGAGAGAGAGGCACACAGAGAGAAAATCAAGCTTTAGTTCTTACACTAATTGCAAATGATACAAATGGTTAGCCAATAGTTTCACTGCTTATTCTTACAGCACAGCTACTCATAATTGAAAATCTTCACTCTGCCAATATTGCGCTCAAACTACCATCCACACTCTTAGAGACAAAACATTTAAGGAACAGCTAATAATAAAAAAATGGTATTGGCCAAGCTTGGTCATTATCAATTCAAATCAGTATGACAATAAGTAGTTTTAGATCAGTAAAACTACATGATACTACCAACAGCTGCACTAATAAATCCTTTAAACATTACATACTAGAAAAGGACCTGACATGTAAAACAGCTTCTTGTTGTGTCTGAAGACATCTGAGCAGGACTAAAAAATAATAATGCATATCGTAAAATTACACGTCCTCATTGTTTATTACAGAAAACAGTGTGTTTTAAGATCTTTTACTTACTTGTACCAACATCAACATTTTGACAGGATTAAGATTTGTCTTTATTTTTTGTCTCTTTAAAGGTTGGTTGGAGATTCAAAATGTCTGTTCCACTAATTGTACAGACCTGGTGTTGGCCTTCCAAAGCCAATAATGGACAGTCTCTTCCTGAGATTACTCTGCCTCCTATATAGATCAGACATTTTACCCGCTGTAATACCAGCTATTGTTTACCACCTCTATTCTGTCGCTCCAGTTAGAAGGTATTAGTCTCGATACCTTAGGTGACGCAAACCGCAGAGTACAATAAGAAGACAATGTGTCCCTTATTTAACAATCTACTATTGACTGAATCCTTTAATTAACTAAGAACAATCTAGTTCAGGTCAGGTGTGTGTGTGCGTGCGCGTGTGTGTGTTAATCTGCAGTTCAGTTGAGGTAATCTCTGAGATCTTCAGCTTTTCTAAGACCTATTAAGAGTTGCTGGGATTCAGTTGGGCTCACAACATTCTGTGTCATGGCTCTATCTTGATCATTGATTGCATAGAAAAGGTTATCATGAAAATCAATGCTACGTTCTTAACAGCTGTTAGCAGGGCCACATGCTCAGAGGGGGACGTGGTCTCAAACACTGAGCTTCAGTTTTTTTTGTGACTGGGAACATTTGACCCTAGGACCTGATAACAGTGTATTTCCACCCCACATAATCTTTTTAAAGCACAGACGAGGCATCTGATGTTTGGCAGTCAACCAAACCACAGCCCAGTTGTGTCTGTGCAAGAAGACAATCACACAATAATGTTTTCACGTTGATACTGATTGTTCTGACAAGCAGCTGTCATCATATCCAGTGGAACTCCTAGAAGTTCTTGTTATTGATACGTCTAAACCATCATTCAAGTGACTTAATGGTACTACTTAAGGTTTGAGTTACTTTAAGTGAAATAGTGCACTGTAGGGCTAATTAATAAAGAAACAAACATGGAAATAAGACACAACATTATTGAACAGTAGTTAAGGACTCAAAAACAAAATGTGACAACCTTTTTTTTTTCTTTACACGATCATTGTTTTCAAGGTGTTAATTTTATCATTTGCCACTTCATGTCAGAAGCCAAAGTAAAGAATCTTCATTGATTGAATCATGAGGAGAATCTCAACGTAATCTATTGTCTCCCTTTAAGACACACAATAAAGCCAGTGAAATGAGTTTTCGTGCCCCTAAGCAAACCCATTTATATCTCAGGTCCTGGGTTTCAGTGTGCAGCACCATAGTTCAGAAAGTATGCCCACTGCTCCCCATCATTTCACACAAATCTGCTTCTCTCTTGTCACTAAATCCACCGTTTCATTGAACACAGTTCAATCATGGTGAAGAAACACAGACACAGGCTCAGATAAATTCACAGTCAGGGTTAAAAACCTGGAGCAAACGGAACGAAAGACTCAGTAACAGTCGTTGTATTCTGACAATGAGGAATTACAGTTTACACATTTGTCTTTTGCAATTCACGGCTGATGCGGCTGCATTTGGATCTAAAATGCTCTTTTCAGAAAGGCACCTATATCACATTGTTGCAGATGTTTAAATCTTCATTACATTTTGCTCTGTCATATCTTTGATAAGGATAATCTGACTACTTCAGTGTTTTGTTTTGATGCATATTGAACTGCAATTAGACAAACTGGACTGTCCAGTGCCTGATTTGAATTGTGGCACAATTCCATTGCAATTGACCCATCTTCTGGCACTGACAGCAGCAAAGGAACATCTGACTTCATTGCAATAGCTACCTGTCACTAACTTTGCTGATTAAAAACATTCCTCCTCTCCATTCTTTTTATGTGGACTGTCACTTGCTGGCATCCTACGCCAACCTAAATACAAGTACAACAAATTAGGAGAAAGGCATAGAACTCAACTACCAACATAACTGCATATTAATCATTAGACGTCAACAAAATAGCTTTAGAACTTTTTGCTGTATTAATCATTATATTATATAGTATATAGTATATATACTATATAATGTAATATCATTGTATAGTATATACAATCTGTATATACAATGTCAGAAATTATTATGTAAAAAAAGTATTTAGATGGTTCCATGTGAACTATAACACGCTGAACAAGAGGTGTGTGAACCAACCTTCGTCTTCCTGGGCTGCGAACACGTGCCTTTTATTACCGTAATGATCCAGTTATTTCAGTAACCACAATTTGTTTTAATTGCACAAGTCGTCAGTGATTTTAAAACCCATCCCCTGCAAGTGGCTGGGTTAATAGTATGTTATTTATTGAAGTGTTTTCCTTGCCCATACCCACCGGTGGATCTACAACTGCCCCCCTGCTGTAGAGCCTTGCCTCTAGCTGCCCTCCTCAGTTTATGTATCTGTTTTGTCCAAAAGCCTGCTATAGCCTTCAAATAATAATTCACCAAAATATATGATTGTAACTATAGTTTTATGTCCCTAAGAAGCAAAGTTTTAAAGTAAACAAATAAACTAAAAGAACAGTAATTAAAGTTATTTTTCTGTATTTATTTTATATTGATTCTGGGGAACCTTTATTCCCTTCTTCTTTCATTAATACCTAAACATTGTCCTTTTAGAATAGATAATGATACAATAAATAGTTTGGTGGGTTATTTGTTTACTCCAATTACATGCATACATGGGATTTCCAGCATTACCACCCTGCTTAAACCTCTGCCCATACCCAACCTCACATGAGGCCCAGGATTCATTTGGTTAATTAAAAACACATGTTGCCTTACGATGTAATAATTACGTTAGCAGTTTTGTTGCATGGAAATGGGGATGGGCAGATGTAAAGGAAAATATATCCACCAGACACAGCAGTGACAACAATCAATGCTTTTTTCTGCTCGATGAAAAGTGTCTTTTTATCTTTTAGACTAGACAGACAGAGAGGAGAAATTGAGAGGGTGAGCTAGATAGCCTATTATTTCCATATCCTCTTTTTTCTTTTTTACTGGTCCTCCTGTCAAGTTCCCTCTGCTGATTTAGAAAATGGGAGTTAATTGTTTCATCCCTCATCTGCACTCTGCTCCAGCAGTTGCAGAAGGCTAGTAGAGGGGCCCGAGAGTGTAAGAGATAATGAGAGATAAAACCATGATGGATCTGGCAACCCGCTTGTTTGGGCTCACTGGGAATGACAGTTCCAAGCGTGCGCTATGAAAATATGGACTTCAGTCCAAAACCTTCAGGCTGGCTTAGTTCCATCTGAGAGAAAAAATGGAATGAGAGAGCAAAGAAAAAACAATGAAAGAGAAACTGGGAGCAAAAGCACATGTGAGAATGATAGAAAAAGAGTAATTTATGAGTGTGTGTGTGTGTGTGTGTCCTTTGCCTTGTCTGGATCATCAAGTTTATTTTACAGTATTTTAACTTTCTCTTTTTGCTGTAACTATTACAAGGGGCTGGTAAGCTTCACCTGATCTTGTCTCCTACACATGAAGTTTCTATACAGCTGAACTAAATTTGTGCAATAAATTATTCCAATTACATCCAGATTGTATTTTATTTGCTTAATGAGAACATGTTGAAACTGGGAAAGATGCAAATATGCTGATGCTAAATATAAGAATAAAATAAAATATACTTCTACATTTCAGACAGTTTATCCAGTTTTTGTTTATATTTCTTTTAGTTCTAAAAGTTTAATCTTTTGACTTATTGTCATGATATATTCAAAGAATCTAAGCCTTTAGTTAGTTATTTAGATATTTTTAGACCATGGTTTTTAAAGTGTAATATGTTACCATAAGAGTCATCCGGTTTCTTTACCATCTGTTGGTTATATATATATATATATATATATAAAAAAAAAAGCTGGTTGTAAATTGACACCCCACTGGTGGCAGTGATAAATATAAAGATAAAACCAGAGGATCTAATAAGGCATATTTCAACACATCAGTGATCCAGCAGATATTTCAGTACGGACCAAAGCAAATGGCATTGACATAAGCCTGTTGGAGAGGTGGCTGAGTGGTTATGCTGCATGAAGGGTTGGAGCTATTGTACCTGTTGGCCAAGGTCAGGTAAGCTTTTGATCTAGTAACTCAGATAAGTTAAGGTGTTTTAAGTTATTTTATTTAGTTTTAGAAGTTGTTTTTATTTAAGGAATCATGCTGAGTGTTCTTCTCTTAAGCAAACGGTGTTAAAGGTTTCTTCAAATTTTAAAAACAGGTATGTCTTTGTGTCAGTGAAGTGTTTAGAGGTTTGACTTGATGCAAATAAATGTCTTTAAATGTGGGACAAAGGTGGGGGGGTGGAGGAGTGGGAAGGGTGGCACCTTCAACTGAAAAACTACGACCCCTCTTTTTACTTTCCCGCAGTAACATAATGCAAACAAACAGCGATGCATGAAAGCAGCTAAAAGGATTATTAACCGGATTATTAACGAGCAGGCGTGAGAGGATTAACTGTGTTGCTTTGAAGTCAATCGGAGGATGGAGAAATTGACTTGGAACGGGCTACATCTTTTTTCACTCATTCTCTCCCTCATTTTTTCTCTTCCATTTTTATCCTTTTTTTTCTATTTTGATTATTTAAAAAGGGAGGAAAAATAACTGGAGTTGTATTGAGTAAACCAGTGCTGTGTCAGGAGACACTTGTGAAATAAACTCACAGAATAACAGGTATTCTTAGACCGCATGACGCCATTAAAGTTCAACATATTCCATCCATCCATCCGTTCTGACACTATTCCTGTGGAGGATATCTTGGAAATGCCCTGAGGGCCGAGGGACATGCTTCATATTTGGCTCAAACATCCATCTGATCTCAAGGATCAACTGATTAGATTTCAGTGATGACGTGCAGCCCGTGCATGTAATGTGCAACTCGACTGGTTGGCAGAGCCGACATAACCACAATGCTAATTTGTGATTATTTATCATTGTTTCTTTGTTCACTTCCTCTTCATCATCCTACTTTAGTGAGCTGGCAAAGACTGTTTCCTTATTTCTCTAAATGACAAGTTCTGTCACAGCAACATTTCTAGCAGCTATTAACAAGTACAGAACTAAGTTTTGTTACGTTTTAATTTCGGGTAAACTAATCCTTTTAAGCCCCCAGAGTGAGCATCAGACTTGGACCTCAGACAGAAGAGCTGATGATCACACATACTGGAAAATGAAATGTTTATTGTGGAGAAACTAGTCTGAAGTCTTCATGACAGATGATGCCTTCAGTATTAAAAGTTTTCTATGGAGCCTGCATGCTGGGTCCAGTCCAGTCAATTAGTGCAAAACTGATCCAGCAGCAAACACTTTTGATCATCTTTTCAAGTGATGTGCATCTTTTCTTTAATCTGGTTTGTCAGCAGGACAGAACTCTTTGTAACTGTGGGAGAACAAGCTCATAACAAAATGACATGAGAAGTAAGAAACTCTGTTGGTGACTTTTGTAAAAGTTTCAAACCACTGTGAGAGGTAACTCTAATTTTCTCTGCACATACGTACAATCACAAGCATGTAAGCGAAGAGGAGTGGGATTCACACCAGCCGTTTTAACTTCATCAGGGTGAGTGTATAATTCTTCTTTTTCCCATATCACTAATTAAGAATCAGAACTGTAATTAATTCGTTTATTATTGTGCTATTCACACTAATGAGTAATGTGCGTTAGCTTTATACACGTGTGTGCATGTAGGCCAGCAACATCCAGTGTTTGTAGGTTATCCTAATCACCTTGCCTCACAGAGCCTCAGCAGCTCTGTATTGACCGTATCTGTCTGAGGGGAGCACATCACCCTGTGTCTCAGGAAGAAGAGGTATGAAAGGTCAGGGTCATTGCACAGGAAGATATCTCACCTACCCAGCCAGACACAACAAACACACCAAATACTGAAATATCATTAATCATTGTTGTATGATAGTTTATTATAAGTATAATATGCAAAGCTTCAGCTAAGATTGTTTATTTGAGCAAAAACGTTTAAAGAGGCACCTGCAAAGCTAAAAAATGTATGTGTGAATTTATTTAAATGTAAAAACTGATTGATCTGAACTTGCAATATGTTTATAATGAGTTTGCAATGCAGAATATCACAAACGCAATACGGTAAACAGGTGTCTGCCTGCATTACAGACAGTAGGTTGCACGTTCTTCCTGTGCTTGCATGGGTTTTCTCTGGATAGTGAAGATTTCTCCTGCAATTCTAAACAGTGCAGGTAATTGTGAGTCTGAATTGACCTTTGATTTTAGTGTGAGTGGTTGTGTGTGTCAGTTTTGTAATAGACTGGTGATGTATCTAGATCTATCTGCCTATTGCTCAGTGACAGCTGATTCCTACGACCTTTACCAGGATTAGCTATAGTTATAGCACATTTGAGATTATCTACTTTGGATATAAACTTTTTAGGTATATGAAAGTACACCTTTATCAGCACTGAATATTAAACAACCACATTGATTGTTTTTTAAAGTTACAATATGTAACCTAAGTTGGCGCGAGATCCATCCACCCTCTCTGCTCCGCCCAGTCCTCACTCTCCCCTCGCTGCTGTGCTCCACTTTGTTCTACTATCTTTTCCACCATCCTCTTCCAAGTGCCACATATAGCCTAAAGGTTTTCTAGAAGCATCTATCTCTGCACTACTGCCAGACTGTTGAATGGGTCACAGATCACAGCAGGCTTTGACAGGACCTCTCCACATTAACAAACATTTAGTTTACAAACAAAAATATACATTTTGGTTTTACATAATGTTTAAACATGACACTAAAATCTAACATATCAGTGAGGACTCCGTTTTCTGTGCCTGCAGAAGGTTTAAGAAGGGTCAGAAAACGAGGCTAAACATATAGCTCCGGCTTGTTTTCATTTAATTGTTCATTGTGGGATGCAGGAGCTGAAAAGTCTTCTTACCGCACCGCGTTCTCAGAAAATGTTCAGTCCATCGCTGACAGAGATTACTGGCACATCTGACAGCGGATACTGAGACTCGAGTCCACTTCAGCTAACCCTACTGTGATCCAAGATTAGCCACTTTGCAGAGTTTTAGAGTTTAACCCACTTAACCCTAGGCTAGCTGGCAAGGAGAAAGGGAATGTATTTAGTGGGGAAGCATGTGGTGTGAACTTACATGGTGAATGATGCTGACGCTGTAAGTCCTTCTCAAAATGTTAGTACTCATGCCCTGCCAGCCTCAGCGTGCTATGATCTAGATTTTGCCTTCAGCTTTGACATCCTCACCAAGGCTGGAGGGATCTACGTTTCCATTTCCATAGTCATCAGCATCACTCAAATCATGAGATTTTTTTTATAAGCGTCATCTACATCCATGTCAGTGGGTCTATCTGCTTCTCCATCTGTATGGTTTGGAGCGGTATCATGTTTGTGCCCCACTCATCTCCATAGAGTGATGTGAAATGGCAAGTTGTCAGACCGAAAATCCGCTGTGGGGGATGAGTGTCTGTCATTACAGAGGGTCCGTGTTGTTTAGTGTGTGTGTGTGTGTGTGTGTGAGTCAGTGTACATTCATGTGTATGTAAAACAATTTGTTTTACCCAGCAAAGCTCATGTGGCTGCTACAGTCACCGGCTCAGCATGACAAAGCAAACAGCTGGTGCACACATGCACAATTTCTAACTTGTCCATATTTATAAGAAGTTAGGAAGTTGTGCCCTGTGGAATTATATTTAATGAATGGATGAATAAACAGGCTTTATCAATAATCTGTGGGAGACATCAGTCAATACCAGCTGCATTTTAGAAAGGAAACTATTTTGTTGTGAGGGATTTCATTTTGAACATAGAAATGTGGGTGTCTGTTTCTGTGTCTTTTGGATGAACAGGTTGAGCAAAGTGGAAAGACCATCTAGAAAATAGGGGTAGGGTTAAGAATAAGGCTGCTATATGTTCAGATTGAAAAGCAAAATTAAAAAACTGAGGTATGTCAACTCAACTCTGTTTGCCAGGAGTTTGAGTTTTTTCTGTTCCTGTACACCTGAGCAGACACATCTGACCAATAAGCAAAAAGGACATTCTGTGTGACACTTTTCGGTGCAGTTGGATTTTCTCAGTGTGACGCCAAACACACCATGAAGAAAAAGATACAAGTTTCAATCTCAGCAGGCCTTTTGGACCAGAGTAAACACACGATTGGCCAGTCTGGCAAATGGCTTTTTCCTTTGGGATGCTGCACTTTGAAGGCAGAGTTGCAGAGTCGCCTCTGCACTGTTGATGTTGAGACTGGTCGTTGGTGACTAATTGATGAAGTTATGATTAGAGAAACTGTGCTAGATCTGTACCTCAAACTAGACACGCAATGCATAGGCAATGTATTTGTCCTCTTTTGCAGGTGGGTACCGTGGCCCCCCTTAGATTGTAATAATAGAATAGATTGTTGCTTGAACACTAGAGATTATATGTCTTGTTCTGCTGAAATACAGCACTGTGACATTGGTTCTGTCAGTGTATGTAAGACACACCTTACTTGATGAGAGCAGGTATAAAGCGTGCTTTGACTGATGATGTGATGTGATGTGGCTGTAGTGACACGGATATTGAGCACAAACATTAAGCCCTTAAGCACAAATTAAGGACCAGCCTCAAATCACATCGTGACATTTTCATTTAGCCTCTGCAATTGGCCGAGGATCTACTGTACAATTCCTGCAGGTGTTTCCACTCCATCAGGAACTTAACAGTCTTATATGAGACCTGCATCAGCAGCCAGGCATTGTGTGCAAAAGAAGACAACAGTCTGCAGATCGGACCATGAAGGAGGAGAAAATAGATAATTAAAGGAAAAAATAGCATAAAAACTATACAGCAGAGAGTCGGGGGCTTTATCTTGTTTACTACACTCAAGGCCACTTTGACAAACAAGGATGAAATGAAATATGGGACGATATTGGCAAAAAAACAAAAATCTAGCACCCCCCCACTTCTCTCTAAGCGCTTTGAGGTTATCACCGTGACGGCTATGTTGCACATCATCGCTGTCTGGGGGCGATGACACCCTGACATGACAGAGAGGAGAAAGAGGAGAGCGAGGGGCATGAGGGATGGTAACACAGATTGGCAGATGTAAATCTGCCAACAGATACATGATACAGGGGGCAATTGGGGACAGATCAGCTATTTTCTTACCACAAAGAGCTCGGCTCCCATTGGTTTCTCTTACTCAGATCCTAAATGTCTAGTCCCTGCCGACGTAGCAAGGTATTTTTTTTGTACTTTTTGTGGGTCAGGTTGTGCGTGGTATTTTTAGCGTGATGCATTTATGAAACAAGCCTCAGGGCCAAGATTCAAACCCGAGTACTTCTGAAGAGCTCCTTATTGAGCTATCATGACACCCTTTATTTTCATTTTGTCCCGGGACATATAAAAATAACCCACATTCATAAGATCTCATAGCAGTCTGGAAGTGGACTGAGTGCTGTGCAGATGACAACAAACACCTGCATTGATTTTACCACCAAATTAATGATGAAAGAAAGAATTGGTATGAAAGCAGAATTTCACCTCAGCCTCTAGTCTCCTCTCACTTGTGCCTGTCAAACTATAACTTCATCTCTGTCTTTCTTCTTGTCGCTCTGTTTCTCTCTTTAGCTTGCTCGGTGTCTGGAAAACTAATCCCGCAGCTTTACAATGCTGCTTTAAAAAGTAAAGCAGGTAAGAAGTTGTTTTGTGGAAAAGTGTGTAAATTAAACTGCATCTTCTGAAGGATATTCAGCTATGTTCGATTCTGATGAACCAATCACTGGCAGGGAGAAACATAACTCTCACAGCTACGAACGTCGGTTGGTTCTGAATGGGTCTATGGGCTGGTGATTGTTGGTGATGAGAGAGAGGCTTGTACCAGTATTGCCCATTGCTGATCTGACACCAAATCAAAGCAGGTGCATAAAATGCCACATGGATTCAGCCATGAACGAACAAATGATTTAAACCTTTATGAATGAATCAAATCCAGCCCTTCAAATAACACCTCGATCCCCACCGCTGTTTTTACAACAACCGGTTTAGAGCATTCACTGGAAACTTCTTCAAAGAGTTGTTTGAGAATTAAGGTTTTATTTTAGCGTAATGATAAAAAAAATGGCAGATGAGTATGTGAACCACAAATTGTTGGGTACTCCATCCAACTGAATTGTTTTTCTTCCAAAATAAAATGCCTGAGCCTTCATCCTATAGTTTACTGTTGGTATGTATGTGTGGTGTGTAATAAGCAACTGACACTTCATCTGCAAAGAGCAAATGGGGAAAGAAGACATAAACTATGTTTATTTTGCAGTTTATATACATCATGATGCACAGACACTAGATATTAGCTTTTTAGCTGAGATACAATTGATCTGATCAGAGGTTCCAGAATGACTTAGTAGACAATGGTGTGTAAACAGTAAATACTGTATTTGAATTTAAGGATGTGCTCAGTATTATATGCTACCATAAGTTTAAATGACTGAGGCAGTGCAAAGTGCAAACACACAGAAGTACACACTGTGCAGACACACTGAAACTTATAAACACAGAGTCCTTCTTCCAGAGTCCCCTGGGAAATGGCCATCAGTGCCAATTAGTATCACTCTGCACAGTAGCCAGAGTACTTTACTGCAGAAAACCATTACATCCTCTCGCTCTCTTGCTTTGCCTCTCTCTGTCACTCTTACACACTACAACCACAACAAAAAAAAAAAACGACACACGCACATTATGAATAGCGAAACCTCTTGGGATACTGAGCCACTGACAGCCCATTACAATTCCACTGAGACTGAAGATGGTTTACAGGCACTTAAAGCTCTGGGGACACAGACAGACACGCACTCATACACAAAAAACATTTTATACAAAGATGTAAGGACGCGTATACACACGCGCGTGCGCGCACACGGTTTCGCATTCAATCTACCGAGGGAGATGTGCAGCATATCTCTGTTTAGCACAGTGCAGTGCAAGACACCACAGGCAATATAATATATTTCCAATTCAGTTGTGACAATAGTGCAGTTGTGTCAGCTCTAGACACTGAGAATAAAGACCCTGTTAGATACATTAACCAGACATTAAAGCTGCACTCAAGCAAGATCCCATGTAATGATACACCCATCGTATAGGCCTAAATCACTACAGCAGCCAGAAACACACACAACCATCCTAGCTGTACAAAGTGAGATGCAGCAGAGGCACTCTATTTGCACAGACAGATATCGGATGTCTGATAGCTCCATCACACCCAAACCGAGTGCACGGTAGCTCCATGCAGATAAGACTTCAGCGCGCAGAGCTGTCACGACTGTCACGTTCTTTCTGCTTAAAACACATTGTGTAATAAACACTGCAACATTTAGATGCTGTAAACATCCTACAGCGGCAGGACGGTATGACAGTGTAAATGTGACATGCCATTTTTGTCAGATGATAAGCTAAGTTTAGAAGCAACAAAACTTTCACTGCCAAAACGTGTTTCACTGGGTAGAAATCATTTTGCTGGCATAGACATTAACATTACATAACATTAGCATGCTAGTTTAATGAAATTCTGGATTGTTTTCTAAACTACACACTGCTACTTCAGTATTTGAAAGCATGTGTTTTTAGCAATGTAACCTTGAAAAATTCCTCTGCCTATAAGTGTGCTCAGATTTTGAAAAGCTGCATTTTTAAAGCCATTGCTATGAAGAATTACTTTTTGCTAACCAACAACAAGTCAATTTAAAAATCTGCTTTAACATACAAAAAAAAGGAGCCTGTTGCTGAAAGCCCCAGCAAGTCAAGTCCCACCTGGCACCATGTGTTAATACAGTTTATCTGTAAGTAGTTTTCTACGTACCACATTTTTTCCACTCTGCTTATCTAAACAGCTATGTTAGAACATTAACTGAAATCTTAAGCAGTAGTAGTGTAATACAATTTACTGTGCTAGAGGCTATTCGTAACACCCTGACTGTTCTATCAGTATGAGCAGTATTTAACACCGCAGGACTGCAACACAGTGTTAGAGTTAAAAAGTCTTCAACTTTACTAATACATTAAAGTACGTGATACATTATCCTTACATGTGCTTTTGTTGAATTTTCTGTTGACAGCACTCAGTTTTGAGCTATGACAATTTAGAATCTAGCATAGATTGAAACGAATGAGAAGAAACTTCTTCATTCTAAAGAATTTATTATAAGTGACACGGAGTGCAACATGTCAGACACGCTCTCGGATATGAAGAAATTCATAAAAAGAAGGCGGACTGTCAGGCAAACGGGCAGAACAACATTTTCTGCCATTTCTACTTGAGAACAAAAACAGCCTCCCGAGCGCACACACACACACACACACACACACACACACACACACACACAGTAGATAAACATAGCTACAAACCACATCATTGTTCTTGCTTTCTCCACACTCCATGAGACTTTCTTTGCCTAGACACTTCTCCTTCTCTCTCTCTCTCTTGTCACCTCCCTTTTTCATCTGTCTATCGCCCACCTACTGCACTCTCTCTCAGCTCCCTAGCTGCACCGCTCCCTCTGAGAGAGGGCAAGGAGTAAACACGAAATAACCCACCACGCATCTATATGTATGTGTATGTGTCCCCACCAGTAAGTAAACATGTAGAGAACACTGTGAAATCCTGACAGCAAAGCAGGGAACGAGCGAAAGAGACAGAGAAATTGAGTCTTGGCAGGAAACTAAAAATGTCTGAGTGCATCTACGGGATGCATCGCATTCCCCTACTGCTGCACTGTAACTCACATTCACACACCCACAGGTGTACGGGGGCTCCACACACTGGCCTAATATGAAGATAAGGTGTTGTCTCCCATACAGCAGTGAAAATAATATTCACACTTCCAAGTTCATAATGTAACAGGTGTCTCTCACCAACTATTCCAGTTCAGTTTCAGTTTCACATGAAGAAGAGGAAGATGACAATCACAGAAAATCATTATAGAAAACATTACATTTTAAATGTAAAATGTCCTCATGGCAGGTTTTGCCATGGCCTCGTCCACGTAAGCATATGTAGTTTTTTTGGTGTTCTTTTCAGACTTGAGCTAGCTTAGGATTTGAAATTAAGGATCTGAAAGTGCCTTTCCTGCTCTCAGCTTTCTGCCTGTCTTTTTAGGGAGTCATATTGATATGACCGGGGAGTGTTGTCTTCTTAACTTGTTGGCTGTTCTTGTCATGCTGTCTACCAGCTGTTTAAGACAAGAAACACACATATGGACACTCCGCTGTCCCTGCCATCCCCACCATGAAACAAGACAGGCTTCATCACATTTTCTTTAAGGTTGGCTTTTTGTTTTAGGTGGACCTGCTACCCGTCTGTCTCGTTTTAGTCTGCTGTAGCTTACGCAGCTGTTTTTTTGTGTTTTGTCCTTTCTGGTCTGTTTCTTACATGTATCCATTGATGTGGTAATAGACATTGTGCACACTATTGTACATACTGATTAAAACAAATATTCATTACAAAGCCATTCTAAATAATCCTATGTTATTTTCATCTTTTATAATATACTGTGTATACTTTCATAATACAATGATTTACTTCAATTTCAGTGTTGCAGTAGCCTTAAAAATAATATTACAGAACAGTATAGACAAAAAGGAAATCTACAAGACAATCAATATTAGCATAAGAAAAGCAGAATCATAATGAAGTTATTGTACAGGGCGATGACTTCCTGTGTCCTTCCCTATCACAGTGGTGCTAACTAAGTCTAGTACTAAAGCAGCTCTGCTGCTTGAAACAGCGGGCTGTTATTAAACCCCACTGAGTGAATCAGAGTCTGTTCTGACCCTTCTTGTGCACAGTTTCTGTGTTGCATTTCTAGTCCAGTCTGTTGTCACGTGATGCCTAGAGAGTCAGATTAAGTTCAACTCACTTTGTGATACGGGCTCCTGGTCTAAACCAGGGGATTACGTGTCTTACACGTGGTCCCCCTTAGCGACACTGAATGCTTCATGTAAGAGAGAGAGAGCTGCATTGTGTTGGCAGAGTATTATGTTCTTATGTTACAAATAAGTTGCTGCATTAATTGATTAGGTAGCGTCTTTGAACATTTAAGTGAATGTGATTGTCTAGTTAGGGTCTTTTTACAGCAGCATATTGCTACCAACAAAAAAACTAAACATTTCTCACTTTTACAAGATAGTTTCACATTATTACAAGATACTTTTACATCATAAGGAGATACTGTACCTTTGCATTGTTAAGATATTTGTACAGGCATCACAGAGAGAAGTCAGAAACTGAGGTGTGCACATATTTCTAGGGTCAAATCAACTGCAGCAAGCCTTGAAAACAGCCGACAGGATAACAGGACTGACAGAGGGAATCAGTGTAGACTTCTACAAATGTAGAGCCCATGAGCTAGTGATAACATTTAACACTGACCATGGGTAGTTTTTAAATCTATTCCATTCAACGTGTGCAGTAATTGCAAAATTTCACCATGTCTCAGTCAAAGCATGAATAAACCCTGTAATAAAACCGCATGAACCACTCATCATCAGTTTCTCAGTTGTGTCTCGGCAGTACGCTGTACACTCACTGTACCAATCACCGTATAACAGAAAAGTGCAGTATCACTTCATCGTCTACTTTTACTTACTACTGCAGATTATTTTAGTCAGGTTTGTGTAAATGTTTATTATATGGATAATTCTCTGTGCCTGCATTAAACTCTGTGGTGTGTTGCGTGGTCATGATGAAAGTGAACACACTGCAGACTTTTACTGTTGTTAAGAGGACATCTGAGACAATGCAGAATGAGCTGCTTGATTGCTGCTGAGTGAAATGTAACACAGACAGTGTAATTTCACATTAATTGATGCATAATAATGCAAAACATGCAGAAACAGCAAGATGATGGTGTTTTTGCTCATATTGTGGTGATGTTTGGTCAGAGTGCATGTGAAAAGTGACTTTACTTTACCCCCCCAAAAGAAATTCCACTGGACAACACTGTGAGTCATCATTTTTCAGATGATCCACAGTATGCATGGCAACCCCCCTTCCTACCTTTAACCCCATCACCATCCTCAAGCAACCCTTGACACCCCCGCAGCGAGACTCCCATTTGTTGTACCATTGACCCAGATACACGTGAGTGAGGACTATTCTTTAGAACAGCAGCCTGTGTAATTTCTCCATTAGTCTCAAAGACAAGAAGCTTTTGGGCCTCAGAACAGCATGTGTGGGTGCTACTGGATGTACATGTGTGTCAGACTACTAGAGAAATAAGACACCGCCATCACCACCCCGGGGCCATAGAGCTGAAGGAAAAAAAAAAGATGAAAGAAAATGAAGGACAAAATAGACTAAGAAAAGCAAAGGAAGGAAGGAAGGAAAGGATGATGGAGAGGAAGAAAGAAGGGCCCAGGGATAGAAAAAAGGGGTTAAGAACAAACATGGAAAAACCATAGATACATAAAAGAAACATGGTGGATGAATGGGTGTAAGAGAAATGGGGGCAAAATGTGAAATGGAGCACCTCAAAACCATTCTGTTTACACATTTGAGTTGAAATACACTCTTGTGCACGTACACATGCATGCACACACAACACTAAGAATGGCTGCTAGGCATTTGGCATCTTAGTGTCGCAGGATTGTGCATCTCCCATTTCTCTAACCGTTGCACCATGCAGCCTTAATCTGTTATAGGCCCCTGCTTATACACTCTCCTCGCACAAGCATAAACACACACACGACATTCCCCTCTGGCTAAGTTGTATGTAGGTGCCATGGGAAATTGAGATGGATTGCGTGCATTTAAGACGCGCACGCATGCTAACAAACAATGAGGTAGGCAGTGAACGGGGGATGGACAGAGCTTATGTGACCTTTTGGGGGTTTAGGCGCCTCTTCGTTGTATTGCAGCTTCTAGGAGCCCAGAGATTAAATTTGATAAAGGGATTTGTGAGCTGCGAATAGGAGCAGGGTGGAAGAAAGTAGGGAAAGCGCAAAGAGGGAGGAGGTGGCACAACAAATGGCACAGGAGAAAGAAGTGAAGAGGATGAGGATCGTGATGACGAGGCTGAGTGTAGTAACAACGACGATGGATGACTGCAGTTATCGCGTTAATCAACTGCTATGATGACAGGGATGCTGATGAGAGGAAAGATCTGTTTGAAACACACACACACAATCAGAGACACGCACACACACAGACACATTACTTAATTCTTAGTAATAGCCAGTGAAATAACAGGATGGCACGTAACATACGATCGCAATGAGAACATCCCTGGAAAGTGGACTTAATGGTACACCAAGAGAGCATTTTCAGGACACTCGCTGGAGGGATTCAGACAGCATGTCATTTCATCTTCATGAGCAATCATTGTTCTTTGCTCTGCAACATGGACTTCCCATCAGCCCGTGGGCTCGTGGACAGGAACAAATTGAATTTTAATCCCCGAAATTACTACACTCACACACACATAGTCGCTTTCAAAAACAGAAAAAAAGTCATATAAATTCATGATAAAACATCGCGGCTTGTGTATAATCCTCTATCAGCGCTGATGTATTTGTATATGAGACACTGAACGTACATCTGTTTCATCAACATGCTGCAAATATCACAGAATATCATTTTTGAACGGGTTATTTTTTCGAATAACTATAAAAATCTGAGACTTTAATTTGATTCTGAACTGAGCCAACCTGTTTGTGCACGTACCGCACTAAGGAAGTACTTATGTACCAAAAGTACAGGTACTCAATATGCAGAGTAATAAAAATGCTGCTGACACAAATAAGCAAACAATTAATCTGTCCATATGGAAGCACAAGCAATCGTGACTCAGTGGCAAAAAAAGCCAAACAACTCCAAGTATGCTCTTTCCTAATCTTGACTGATTCTTCTCAAGTTCTGTGTTTTGCAAGTGTCAGTGTCACTGTAGCATAAGGCAGAACTCTCAGAGAACATAATGCATCCAACACCACCAAGTAACAGTGCAGGCTGCTGTCCAGGAGCTCACTGATGTCCTGTTTTATGAAATTCCAGTTTTACATACGTTAATGGAGTGATTGGGATCTGCGAGTCAGCTGCAGAGATAAAAACATATACAAAGTGAGACATAATTAAAATAGATAGGAGTGTTCAAACACATTCCTAGATAGATGCCCAGCAACGTCTAACACAGCGAAAGCATTATTTAAGTCTCAAGAGCAACATTGACTATATTAGGATTTATTAGTCTAATGGCTTCTTCGCTCTGTTTGGTTTTTATACAGACAATGTAAAGAAGATCAAGATTAAAGGGGACATATGAAGCTTTAATGACTTTGGGAGCTTATGTATTTAATATATTCATTCTTCATTATCCTGCAAGTGATTCATCTTCTTTTGACATAAATAAAAAAGCCAGCAAGCAAAATGAAAAAAAGGCCTAATAGGGAAGACTCTTGTGAAGACATGTTCTGAGCGTGAATGTGAACGTTTCCGTTGATCCTCTTTACCTTTTGTGCTATCGTCTTGTGCCATCACTGTGCCAAACTTTCTACTTGTATGAAGAGACTTAAACATCAAACATACAAATAGAAACTCACTGATTGCATCAGATGTATCTGTTGTATATGTGGTCAGTGGGGTGGTTGCCAGTGAACGGCGTAAGTGTATCCGAGGCCCAGAAGAAGAGAAGCTATCTGGTAGCTTGTTACAAAGTTGGAATGAGCTTGAAGAAACAGTAGATGAAACTGTCTCACCCAGTGTTTTCATGTGCGTGTGTGTTTCTATGTCCAAGGCTCCAGCTGAAAATCGTCCATACCCACTTAAAATGATCCCAAAAGCTCATCACCTTCACCTTCATTCCTAGTTATAATCATGGATATCATCCACTGACTGTTCTATAAAAGCACTATTTTAAAATGAATAGACACTGTATTAACTCAATTTATCCTTCAGCCATCAACTCACAAGAGGATGTAAATCGTGGCCACTTCTGGGACCAGACAACAGTCTAGAGAGATGAATTAATTATTGCTTGTTTAGAAATGAAAGCTTTAAAAGAAGTAAGATTCAACAGTCAAAAAACTTTATTAATACCAGAGGGAAATTACTTTGCCTTGTTACAGCCGCTCCCAGTGTGAGCAGAAAGAAAAAGAAAGAAAAGAACAACATGAAGGATCAAAAAAAACCAACACAAAATTACCTTAATATCAAATATATGTTACAGTAACACACAAATTGTTCCCAGGAGGGACCAGTCTTCCAATATTCCTGTAAAATAAAGCCAAATAAAACGTCCAAGGACGTTCGGACCTCTTTTAGTAGATGAGACAATGGCAAGGCTAAAACCACTGCTAACCCAGTAACATACGAAGGGCTCAGTTCACCAAAACACACCTTAATGACACAGACAGCCCAGACAGTTTTAATAACTCATAGACTAAACTGTTCAAAAGACATTAGTCCTGTTACTATATGTACTATATGTCCACCTGGTTAATCTGCAAAAGTCATCACAATTAAGGCTTTTGAATGACTTACGTAAAAAAAAATGACCAAACAGAAATGGTTTGTTGGGATTCAAATGGACTGCCCTTGTTTGAAACCCCTCCTATGTGGCGATTTAAAATATCCACCCTCGTAACGGTCCCGGGAGTGCTGCAGCCTATCCCAGCTGTTTTTTGTCGAGAGGCGTAGTACACCGCACACAGGTTGCAGTCTATCAAAGGGCTGGCTGACATATAGAGACAAACAACCACTCACACGTACATTCACTCTAATGGCCAATTTAGAGTCACATACGCACCCAACATACACCATCTTCAGATGGTGGGAGGAAGCCGAGTGCCTGGGGAGAACTCACGCAAAGAATTGTACCTGGCTGCCCTGAATTAAGGTAGTTCTGCAAAAATCAAGGGGGACAATGGTCCACATTAAAGAGTGATGTCTAGTTATCGAACTGAAGTTGCTACTAGTTGCTTCAAGAGAAAGGCAAATATTTTTTCATGCCTTTGACTGGTGTCTACCTATCTTTCCGTCTCTCAAGGAAAAAATAGGCTCTCTTGTTTTGTGCCCCAGTCTTTGCATGACTGGCTATGACCATAGCAGCTTTAAAAACTATTACACAATTTGTCTATAGACACATTTTGTCTTTTCATTTCTCCGTCTCTGTCTCTAACTGTGTTGCCATTGTTTGTGGATTGATCGCAGTTGATCAGCTCAATGGAAACATCATTTTGATGGTAAGCTGGGAAATTCATTGTGTATTCAGAAAAGTACATGTTCTGAACACTGATTTGTCAGTATTGTTCCTGGTGTCCCAATAATGCAGAGTTAGTCAAGAGTGGGAGAAGGGAAATCATTTACAATTAGACTTCAGTGCTATTTCCATGTGTGTTTGAGGACACACTGTGTGTCTGTTTTCCTTCAATGTCTACGGTGTATTTGTATACGAATGATGAATGATCCGGCCAAAACGCCCTGCTGGTGAAATATGGTCCAAAATCTATCTTCTTTTACCAAAGAAAACATTTTGTATGGTTGGGCTTTAATGATTTATTTTTGTGTATGCTGTGAATATTTGCCTACTGACCTTTTCTCCTAGTATTTTTCTAGGTTTTGCATTATTTATTTGAACGGGCATGGAGCTTTGAAAAGTGCAGGAGTATACAGATATGTGGATACACAAATATTACAAAACACAGAAAAAGGCACTCACAGAAAGTGTTTTGGTTTTGTTTATATAAAGTGAATAAACTTTCACTTCTGTACTGCACTTTGTATTACAATACACTACATAGATGCAGCCTAATTGAAGCATCGCACCATTTTACCCATTCCTCTTTGTTCAGTCCTGATTACTCACTAGTGTTTCTCTCTTTCCTCTCAGCTCCATTTTTCTCTTTTTCCCCTTTGACATTCAGTATGTCCTGTGCTCAGCAGAGCTCCTCTTTTATTCCTGCCTCTTTCTGCTCAGTACTTAGTTCTCTCTACTTTCCTTCTGTCTTCAAATGGTATATTTTTATATCATTATGTGCTCTTTGTTATCTTTTTACAGTCAATTTCCCTTCTGATGCTCTGCGTTGGAAAGGCAGAAATGTGTGTAACCATTCAATAAAGGACATTAGGTGAAAGCTTTGTGTCACAGTATGGTACAGAAGTCCATCAATGCTTTCAGTAAGAATAGTCACCATCACATTTTAGGTTTTTTACATGCTATATATTCTTATTTTTCCTCAAACGTGTGTTAACTTGTTTAAGGTCAAGTACTACCTGTGTGCTCTCCAATGGGTCTGTATTTGCTCAACTGTCGTCCACACACTTGTGTTCGTACTAATTGGGGTCATACACACACACACACACACACACACACACACACACATGCACGCACAAACACACACATTCCATTAACGCACACTACACAAAACGATGGCAAAAGCAGTTTGGCTAACAATATGAATAAATGAAAAGCAAAAAGCTTCACAAGAACAGCGTTCAGGACAGAACTATGATGCTGGGGATTAGCAGCGAGTTCATCTTTGCGTCACACGCACAGTCAGAGCACTCGTAGTGCAGACAGTCAATGCAAACACAAGTTTTAGGCAGATTTCAGACATTTCAGTTAGAAATACCATGGCAGACATGGAAAATATGACATGTCCTTTACAATGTATTTGCTGTTGCAAATTAGCTGCATATCAACATATTTCGATTTGTCTGACTGGAATAGTGAATGTCTTGCTTTATTTCAGTATTTCTTGATGATAGCGAACTAATCTGCGGAAATTCTCTTATTATTCTCAAGCAGCAGCCTAATGCTGTAGTATTTGTGATAAATACGTTTGTTGTACATTTTCAGTGATAACTTGTTTGGTTCAAAATTAATTAAAAGCTTCTTAACTGGTCTATCACTTATTTCTGCGTTTGTCTTTCATTTATTTGGGTCTTATTAAATCCAAACAAATCTGGAGTAGGTCTATATGTTCCACACCGTTGGATACGGACAAATACACTATTCATCATCATTTGATGCCATCGTTCCACAGTACGTTGAGCATTCCAGTTCTGATTCAAATACGACAATAATAATAATAAAATTAACTTCAGCAGAAAATAATAGACTCCAGACATCAGTTGTGGAATGCAATCAACCCTCATCTAGACTTCATCATCTCATTGAAGGGAAAAAGAAACGTGACGATGCTGAATAAACACTAACAAACCGCAGCCAACAGCGTCAGTTTGCACATCAAATAAACGGGAGTCAGCAGCACGAGTCAACCGGTTCATAGCAGAAACTAAATGACCATCTTAAGGTTAGAAAGTAGAAGCACATTATCAATTACAATGGGGTTTTTAGCCAGATGACATTTCTGCATTTGTTGCTAAAAGATCAGCCATTCTTTTCTATGATTCAAATTGCTGCTGTGCAAAGAAAAACATTATTCATTCACTTCCAGAGTCCCTTTGAAGCGCATTTGCATGAGTGTGTGTAAGCACCCTCCGTTCTCCTGTCAGCACAGGACACCAGGGTTATCCTTGTTGTACACACACAGAGACTCGCACAGCATATCGTGCACAGTGATAACAAGTTTCACATCTGCAAACCGATCATGTCCCATACTAGGCAAGCGTACAATCAAAGTTTAATGAGACTGATCTATCACACAAACACTGATGCGCACATCCACGATTACTTTTTCACACAGGGCCAGGCAGGCTTTGACAGTTTTCTTCCTTAATAAATGAAATCATCGTTCAAAAAACAGCTTTCGTGTGTAATACTGAAATTTGTTTGATGATCTAAATCATTTTAGTGTGACAAACGTGCAAGGAAATTGAAAAAAAGGAAGGAGGCAAATACTTCAACACTCACATAATCACAGATGCCACAGAAACACTGCAGACACACACACACACACACACACATATGCCTGAGAGATGTCAAGGAAAGGCATTCCATTTGTATATATATAAATTCATTACTAGCATACTATAAAAACTGGACAGGTGCAAACTTCTTACTATTCCCATTTATGAATAATGCTCAGTAGCCAGCTACATTAACACCACTGGGTTTCAAAGCGGGGCCATACAGCCAGTC
Source organism: Microctenopoma steveboyesi (assembly GCA_032359275.1). Taxonomy (NCBI): domain Eukaryota; kingdom Metazoa; phylum Chordata; class Actinopteri; order Anabantiformes; family Anabantidae; genus Microctenopoma; species Microctenopoma steveboyesi. The sequence continues at coordinate 21,878,383 of JAUMHF010000017.1, read as the reverse complement.
TACAAAGACCAATCACTGGAGTCCAACAGACTGGTAGAGGGCTTTTGCTACATTTCATGGAGGCTATGTGGCATGAAGTAGGTGCTTTTCCATCGCAATTAAGTTTAAGAAAATAGGTGAGTTGCGTATACACACATACACACACAATGATTGCACAAAGCGCTGTTCAGTGGGTGTTTTATTTACTGTATTGAAGGTCCTTTATTGTCCTAAATACATAAAATAGAACTAGTGAAATTAAATGGCCAGTGTTTAATGCAAGAGCAGTCACAAAAAGGTCACAAATCCCAGAATTCTGTATATTTCTAATAAACAATATATACAATGTAAACATAAATGGTTTGACCTGGTAAATTCTACCTATTACATGACATTGTCCATCTGCTGCAGTGGCTAAGCATCTGCAATGCAGTGTGACTGGTGCTGAGACAGATCTGCAGCTCTAACCTTCTCATTGAGCTTTTAAAGAGAATATTCAAGCCCCCATTACACTGGCTGGCTCTAAAATGATTTAGCTGCCTTTTTTCATTAGACAATATCTACAGGTAATTAAATGCATTACATCAAGTCAGAAATTAGTATTTGTTCATAAAACAAAAGATATGCTGAACATGGCACTATAAAAATGTGCGTTTCTAAGAAAACATGGAAGATGTAACTTTACATAGGAATCAGAAAGCATGTGGTTTACCCTTAATATAAAATGTTAGAGAATTTAGCAGTTTCTTCCTTGTTTTCTTAAAGTGAAGTTTTAAATGATGATGTCTAAACCTGCATGGTCCCATGTGGAAATGTCACACAGCATTTCATAAAAAGGTCAAACATAGTGGTGGTACTGTGATGGTCTGGGGTCTAAGGACCATAACTGAATTCAGGCAATCAGTTTGTGAGACGCTGTTAATGGAATAGAGCCCGGTCATACTCGAAAACCCTGCAGTATGAAAGAAAGAAAACAATTCTGCAAAGAAGAGTGGAACAAACGTCCTCCACACTGATGTAAAAGACTCATTGCCAGTTATCACAAACGCTTGATTGCACTTGTTGCCACCAAAGAGGAAAATGACATTTTTACATAGGGCCAGACAGGTTTGGACACTTCATAAAAACTGCAGTTTGTATTTTCTCTGGCTATGTTTGTGTAACAATAAAATGTGTTTAATGATTTAAATCTGATTGTGTAAAAGAAAATGGTTTAATACTTAAAGAGGAGTTTTACTGTAGCTGTAGTAAAAAAAGATTGCGACAGTCCTATTGTTCCAGTCTAATAAAGGCCAGCCTTCAAACTAGGGGCAGAAAAAAACAAGATTAAAAAAATAAATCTTAAATCTTAAAAATATCAACAACTTCTCCTGGAGCAGTGAAAGACAATCCCCTGGGCCGCTGATAGTTAAAATAAGGTATTTGTTATATGAGGAAAACCTTGATAGTTTTGAGTAGCTTCAGAGCCTCCTAAGATTGTAAATATAAAGATTTAAAGTTTTCCTCATGACAGAATGAGAGCAGTGATGAAAAGAGCCTACACACTGGACCTCAATAAAATGACTGAAATACCTGTCATGCTTTTGAGATTGCAGAGTGCTAATGGAAGAGCTACAAGACAAGGTGTTGTCGACGGGCAGTCACAAATAAGTTGATACTGAACTTAAAAAAACTAAATGATTCTAGATGAGAGTTGTGACTACAGTAAACTGTAACTGAGCGGAGGTTGGAGACCCTAACCCTAACAGGCACTTAGCACACAATGTGTTTATTGAGCTTTAAACAAACCAAAATCTTTCTGTGTGACAGTCCAACTCTATCACTTGTTGGTTTTTCAGAAGCACCTGGACGTTTACTTCCTTGACAATGTTTCGCCCCTCCGTTCCCAGGGGCCTTCTCAAGTCTGTCTCATGACTGGATTGAGTGCTTGCAACATTTATCGCAAATCTATCCTATTTAGATAAAGGTAACAAGCACCAGAAAGTAAATTTTTATTTATGGTACTGTGACCACAAGCTGACACACTTGTTTTGACTATTAGCAGTGTTTCATTTTTTAGATGCATTACATACGCCAATCAGCCACAACACTGAAAACACCAGGTGGTTTTAACACTCTCAGATGTGACTAAGCATCCACAAACTGGATCACCGCTCACAATGAACAAGGATGCATTTCTACAGTCCAGTCAGACTACGCATGCTGACCACTAACTGCCACGACCTTCTGGTAATTTCACCTCTTGCCCATCCCCCACCGCATGCTAGTCTCCTGTTTTGGTGCTATTCTCATGTGGCCAGATGACCGATTACCCTTTGAAGGAACGTCTTTCATTAAAGATGATAAAGTTGTTTTTATGGAGACTGTTGGATTAAAGTTAAGCCTTATTATTTTGTGTCTGATTCTCTTTAAACCTTCTCATTTTTATATTAAACCCTCACCTTGCATACTTTGTCTGTGCAGTGTAGCAGTGCATCAGTTTCAGGTAATTTCGAGGCTCCTACTTTATCACTATACTATTTCCTGCAGTGAGCCAAAAACTTTGATAGATGGAAAAAGTGGTATAAATCACGTCTTCATCTACCTCAGCTGAAGGGCAAGCAGCAATGCAACTATGGTGGACAGCAGCCTAAGATGATTCATAGCAGTAGGTATTACCGGCACACAATGAACAAGTGTAAAGCACCACTGGAAGCTCCCTTTGAGGGTTCAAAGAGCAACCTATCAGATGCAATTTCCCTCTATGTAGTAAAGTTCCTCAGGACACGACTGAGAGCTCTGCATCCCAAAAGAAACCTGATTTCTACAGCAAAATGCATGCTGTACAGCATGAAAACTATTTCTCTCGATAGGCTGCTGCAAATGACTTATCGGCGTAATTAGAAAGAACAGTAATCACCTGATTCCCCCACTGCGTTGTACTGCACCACAGGCCGATGGGTTTTGCACTCTGTCTCAATATATCCTAGTGTGGATCATCATACGTAAGTTCCAAGGATTATCTGCATTCAGATTTTCTTTTCAATTCACAGCCGCCCCCAGCTACAGGAGAATATGTGCTTAGCAGGTGATGCTTGTGAAGTTCGTGCTGCATTTTCAACCTAGCTTTTTTTTCAGCAATTGCCATGGAATGCATGCAACCACGAGCCAATGATGTACTCTGTAGAAAATGGCCATACTTTTGGAATAGAGCATGACATTTAGATAATTAAGATAAAGATGGACCCTGTGTATTTAGTGTTGTTTGCTTGAATAGAAACATGAATGAAAATCAAATGGTCGAACATCTGTAACTTTGCTAAAGTTTTGTGAGTTTACAGAGGTTGTAACGAACATTAGCAAGTGGGTGACATGAACCGAAAAACATGTCAGTGAATGTCCATAATTCAATGTATCAAACCTTCATTACACTTTACCCAAGGACAGACAGTCCAGCGTGATTCATTAGACAAATGACAGCACATTCACACGCACACACAAAGTCAGTGAAGGAACAAAGACTGTTTAGAGATGATGATAACAACTTAGTCAATTCATTATGACACTCATAAAGGTTTTTCTTTTTTAATTACAGTGTCATGCTGATGGTTCTATGACATTTAAAAAGCCTCTAATTATTCTGCACAATGGAAGGTCCATTATGGAGGCTAAACCAAAAGTGATTTTAACATGGTTGTGTGATGTCATTCACAGTTTAGCTTGCTGCAACAAATAACATCGATGTCTAAAAGGATGTTTTTCACACCATGCATCACACTAAAGCAGCAAACTACAAAGTTGATGTCTCTAAAAGTAATTTTTATTTCAATCAAAAGATGCACATAAGGATATGAGGTATATACCTTTGTGTTACGTCTAAGTGAAATGTTGATCTTGATCTTTTCACCTACAGTAACTCAGAGCAAACAGGCAGATTTCCAAAGTCCAAAGCTATTCGCACAAAGCCCAGTATTAATGTTAACGTGGCAGAAAGGATTTAAAACTTTAAAACTTCTGTCCTGTCAAGCAACCTTTTGTAGATATCCCATTTTACAATAGCTACCTTTGAATGACCGTCCTTCCAAAGAAGATAACCCAAACTGTTATTTGAGAAAATGTACTAAAGCATTTGTCAGGTTTAAGAAAGTCGTGCAGTGGTTTAACAGTTCGGACTCTCGTACAGAGAGAATGGATCAGAAAGCAAAATGTCAGACCTTAAAAGATGTCACCAATTCCTGTGACCATGACTGGTAATTCCTTCATCATGTTGTTGTTATTTGCTGCCACAGCGACACAACATGTTATTTATTCTAGTACCTATCCTGCACCTTGTGCTTTATACTGTGTTGTCTTGTGTGATGTTTTGTGTCTTTGTGTGATTGTCTTGTGGGCTGCAGGCATGATGTAAGCGATTTCCTCCGGTATGCATCGAGTTTGTGTTTCTAAACGTGACATTTTCCTAAACCGAACCAAGGTGCTGGGCTTTTTCAGCAGTTGTTTACAGTATAATGAGTTTTGGAAATCGCAGACAAATGAAGTTGTCTTTTGAGTATCTGTTGTAATGTGTCTGCTGTCATGTGCTTATTTACAAAGAAAGATCTTAACCACCACATTTTTTCATTAAACACTTATCTTAAATAATGTGGAACACGACTCTGCACCCAGCTACCAGCACCTGTGCCTAGAGACACAGATGAGTCATGAAATATCTCAAACTAATATTCCTACAAATGAGCAAATATTAAAAAAAGATGCAAACACCTGCACTGGTTTGATCTCTGTCTCATAGCAGCTCTGCTCTGAAGTGCAAAAGAGAAAACATCAACATGAATGAGTTGAAATGAACACATGAACATAGGCTTCACGACCTTGTGATATAAATGTACCGTTTGAGGTGAGCGGTACAGCTTTTGGCAGTCCATGACAGATAGAGAAGGTTAATGGTTATATCGCCAGATAACAAAGAAAAGCAAATCATGATTCTGGCAGAACGATCAAAAGACGCCAGCTGCTTCAGCTGTGGACAGCTGTTGGTGCAATAAGTCTAAAATCATCTGTTGTTAAAAAAACTGCTATTTTCACTGATTACACTCCGTACTATAGCATAATGCTGAATAACAAGCTGTGTCCCGCGCGCAGCTCAAACTCTTTCCCTTTAGAAAGAACCTGAGAGCCAATTTGTTCCTGTTGGTACACGGAGTTATGTGTAAGTGTTCAGTTGTCACTTGCTGTATGAGAGTCAAACAAAATGCAGAATGATAAGATCCATGAGTTCATGTTTGTGAGTCTCAAAAAATACCATCTTCCTCTGTGGCTCTTGTCTGTTTTGTTGGATTAAGACACGCAGTGTAAACAAGTCATTCTGACGACAGAAAATAACAAAATCCCCAGTGCAGAAATGCTCATGACATATAAAAGAACAAAAGAAGAAGAACCTGTTACTGCTTTGCCGTTTTAGAAACGGAAGCAGACAATGTGCTTTTCACTTGTATCTCTAGTCATATTCATCACCTAATCAGTTCATCCATGAGTCCAAATGCCAGATGCAATTAATCTTTTTTGGCAAGAAGGCTTAAAGAAGATGAAAATAATATTTAAAGTGCATACAATAAGACTAATGTTAAGTTAACAAATTGATCATTTCAGCTTCACTCTGTCTTGGTTTTCTAATTGTATCAAGTTTTCTTTCCAGAGATGCTGAGAAATAATCTATTTAGAGGTACAGGACATCACACATTCACATATATAATACATACCACCCACATTTCAGAGAGCTGTTCTCCACGAGGGGAATATGCAAATTCAGTGATGAGACTGGATGGAGGATGTGTAAAAAGCAAAATGAAAAAAAAGGCCAGTGAAAATGGCACACTTTAAAGAATCAGGCATCAGTGAGCTCCACAGTAGAGTTTGTCTCCTCTGATTGCTCTTCACACCAGAAATCTCACGGTAGAAGGAAAGCAATCAGTGAGGAAGAAACCAAAGCATCAGAAAGCGGCAAGAGACTCGGTACAATCAGACAATAGATGCAAAATGCTGTTGGATTAACTGAACGCACTTCAAACAACACAAATAAAAAAAAAAATAAAAAAAATCAGCTCATACAATGGCACCCATGGCTCTTCAGCAATATGACATTTCCTCCCCCCAAAGAAAAAAAAGGAGTGTGATGCCTTGACGTTGAGAGGTGACTGTTCTCTTGAAGGACTTTTCTATTAGATATTATTGGATGAGACAGAGAAAAAAGGTCTGGAGGGATTTGACAGGTAGACAAGTGCTGTTTAACAAGACAATCTACAGGGCAAACTGTTCGATGTTCCCTGACCGCATTGACACTTCATCCCACTGCAACAAAAGGCTTTGAACTCATCGCACACGCATCCACACGGCACACAGAGCCATGGATTTATCCCCTCATATGTGGCCATTAGGTGTCTCAACTGACTCAGGAGATGTTTTTATGAAGAAGACAGTTACAAAAGAAAACTTCTAGTTGAGCTTGTATTTACATTTAGTAGATGACTTCCTATATGCACCTCTGCATTTTTCAGAAATGAACAACAGAGGACATTAAATGCAGACATTAAACACTCTAACACCCAGAACGAAAAGCGACAACATCCATGTTGCATGAATAGTTTAACACACCAGAGTTACTTTTTAACAGCCTTCTCCAAAGATTGTGGGAAACCACAGATGCACTTAACAACTGCTACTGCAATTTATGAGCTGACGAAATATGACATGTCTCACCCCCAACCCCTAGCCTGATGATGCCAAACGTACAACAGGAAGAGGGAAGCATATTCAGCTGAGAGTTTCTGAACAAACAAATGTATTCAGATGTATCCAATGTACAATGTTATCAGAAAGTACTCACATGCATTAATCTATTAGTAATTTATTTATTTTTCTAATGGATAAACTGTCTCTGCACTCAGTAACAAGTGAAATTCTGGTTTTATGAAACCTGAAAACCTCCAAAATGGAAATCCCTCATTTATCTCCTAAGTATTCAGATCCTCCACATAGTGTTCAGGTGCATCCTGTTTGGTTTTATTTTCCTTAATAGGCTTCTGCAACTTCACTAGAGTCCACTCAACTGAAAGACAGATAAATAAAATAAAGATAAAAACCCCATATACAACAAAAACCAAGCCATGAAGCCAGAGAAACATGAGTAGTGAGACATAGATGACGAATGGCTGAGTGGTAAAACAAGCCCATTGTATGTTATGGAACCCGAAGATAACATTTCATAGACATTTCACCAGCTAATATTAAGTTAGGGGAGATATAGAATAGAATAGAATAGAAAAGAATAAAGCTTTATTATTTCACAAATGGGAAATTTGAGTTACAGATATAATATATTATAACAAAAGGAATATAGAAGAAGAAGAAGTCAGTCTGTATAAACAAAGTAGCACTGTATACATAAGTGTGAAAATATGTGAAACATACAGTGTACAAACAAGCTGCAAATGAGTAACAGCAATTAAAAACAGATGATATATCAATTAAACAGGTGATATAACTATGCTAAACTGTGTTATGGAGTCTGACAGCTGCTAGTAAGAATGACCTGCTGCAGCGTTCCTTCCTACACTGTGGGTGTCAAAGTCTGCTGCTCAACAAGCTGCTCAGAGCTGCAGGGGGGGGCAGGTGTGGTCCATAATGTATGTGAGCTTAGACAACAGACACCAGGGGAATACCAGGTGAACACCCAGGTATTAGTACTCTCCACCATTTCAAAGTCCCGGCCCTGGATGTTCACCGGTGTAATAGGGGGTGACTTCTTCCTCATGCTGATACTAGCTCTTTTTCATTCATAAACACGCTCTGCGATGATGTCTGTAACAGCATTCAGCTTCCATCACTGGCTGGAATAAACTGGCTCTCTGTGGTTTCCACTGGAATCAAAATGATCTCAGTCGGGGTTCTCTGGCTGTCACTGGTCTCCTTTACTGCATATTTGAATAAAGTTCATGTTTCTTCAACTTGTCCCTTGTTAAATAGCTGTGGTTCTTTAGTTCCCATCTTACACAGCACGGTTTGCACACTTACTACAATGCATCTTCATTAACAATAAATGGCTGCTGATTTCTGCGATTGTGTGTGTGTGCGTGTAGCTTAAAGCACATTTAATGTATAACCATAGTTTTCACTCCACTGGATCTGCCAAAACAGAAATCAGTAAAGATGACCACGTGTTAGGCTAAATAAGTAAAGTACACATGCTGGTTAATGTTCGATTTCTTTTTAACTTAGCCATTGTTTTTCTGTAAATGAATTTGCACACTACTCTGTGAAGTATGTAGCACTGGAAAACTGTTCACATTGTGACTAATGCACTGTGCAGATGCTATGGTTGCCTGTTTGTTTGCACAAACTGTAACTTGGCGTCTTGCTTGGCAGACGCTTTTATCCAAAGCGACTTACAAGGAGTCTGGCTGAAGGACACACCTGGTAGGGATGAACTAGGAGTCAGACAGGGTTTTGAACCTGCCACCTTTTGCATCCTAGTCTGACGCTTAACCCATTGAGCGACCAGGCCGCAGAGCTAAAGCAGCATGAATGTGTGATTTTAACTTGATCTGTGTGAATGTGGTCACAGAAAAACTGATCGACTGATCTTTGCCCTGATAATAATAGGTTCAACTTCTGTTTATGATTTCTATAAAAGTATAAAAAGAACTGTGCTGCAGGATAGTAGTTTATGTTCCTGTTTAGTTGTACCATATTGCATTGTTCAATGCAGGAACTGCCTGTGAACTGAATTTACATTGTGCTGCAGCAGCTGCTAATGTACAACATCAAGCAGGAAATTTGTGAAATTGTTCCTTTAAAAACCAAACAGACGTATTTTCTTCCTTAAATTAACTCTGAGGATTGAACAGTGTGACTGTGATTGGAATATTGTGGATATGTGTGAATCCTCGATGCAGATTTCATACTTTGTATGCTTCGAGCTGTTTGGGTGCACAAATATGTTTATTCCTCCTCTGACAGACCATTCACATCCCTCTGGTTGCTGCAGTGGTGAATTAAGGCACACACAGCTATTAGCGAGTATGCTTGCTACGTAGAGGTCACACTGTAATGTAGACCCCGACGTGGCATGGCTGTACTATCAGTCACAGTTGGCGGGTCAGACGGGGAGCAAGTGGGACATGCTCGGGCTTCAAACAGATAAACGACTCCACTGCACCATGGAAGCAGCCATTGTTCTGCTCTGGACCATTGATTTTCTCCCTCCTTGAATAGCTCAGTGCAGGGAGGGGCGGGACATTAGATGTGGGTGGCATGGGAAAATAGACACACATGAGCAGACGTGTGTGTGTGTGCGTGTGTGTGTGTGTGTGTGTGAGTGAGGAAGAGAGACAACATGTATGTATGCTGCAATTTTCTGCTATGAAAAATACGTTGTCAGAATGAATTGCACAGACTGACAACTCATTTACTGAATGAAGGGGAGGGGAGGGGTAGAAGATGGAGCTGATGGGGAAAGAAAGAGGAGAGAAAAGAAAACTCAGGACAGTGGAAGATAGAGCAGAAAATGAGAAACAAGGGTAGAAAGAGATCAGAAGTGAAAAGATAGTAGAGCAGTGACTACCTCTGAAAGGTCAGCGTCTCCCCTCTTCATTTGTCTCTCTGATTGAACTTGCCAATTAACCACAGAGCGCTACGCTCTGCACATTGGATGGCGCAACAACCTAATCAGGGCTAAGGGAAAGCTAGCTTGAGACAGGAGAATTAGATAAAATATGTGGTTAGGTAGCAGCTGTCCGTTGTCTTATTAATACAGCTCTTTATTTGAGTGAGTCAGCTCTGTTTATGTGGCACACACTGTTATATCAGAATTGATTTATGTGAATTTGAAGACTAATTTGGAGTGAAGGACTAAAGGCAGAAGACAAACAACGGGGGGCGTCAGACTGGGTGGTGTGTGTGTGTGTGTGTGTGTGTGTGTCTGCACAACCCAACTTCTTCCAAACACTGACAGGAAGATGGACACTAAGATCGATGATTAGAGGATACAGTCTGACAACGCAAATTGGCACAAGGAAGAAGTAAGGAAATGAGGAAGAGACGCGTCAGAGCAGAATGTAAAACAGAGAGACAAAGAGCTCAGGGTCTGACTGATGTGGATGATTCTCTCTGGAATGAAGCCACAGGTAGCCAAAATGAAATTTACACACTGATTCCATGAAAATGTGAAACTTTCAAAAGCGTCGTCATTCTGTGAGGATCCTTGAGCTTCTAATGAAACGTTTTGTTCGGCATTTAACTCTCCAGCTCTCTGACGAGAAGCTAAAAAGCTTTTCAAGGTTGACGGCTCTTTCAATTATTAAAAGCAGCTAGTTTGATTCTTAATCTGTTTCTGGGTTTTAATTGGTTTTGTGTCTTCTTCAAAGCACATCTAACGTATATAGGCGAGACATTGTTTTTGCAAGCGTTGGGATTCGACGCTCAGTGAGCATGCAGGGTAACGTTTAAACACTTGATCCACGAAGAGCAGCATGTACTCTAACCCGCAATATAATGATGTTAAGACACTGACCGTGAATATGTGTGGAAAACCATTGATCTATGGCTCTGCGTCTCTGAGGAGGCAGAAAATGAAGAAGGTTGAAGTGAAGTGGCTACTTGAGAAATTGTTGTGTTTTCCTTGTTTGTCACAGTACAGTAGATGCTGCTGTTTAACTGAAAAGTGAAAGAATTGATCCAATTATCTTTTAATCCAGTGACATGTACCAACACAGAGGAGGGCAGTGATCCTAACTTGACTCCTGAACAGGTCGATTATCTCGTTGACAATACTGCAGCCTCATTACATACAATGCTGGATGCTGCTAAACCTAAGCTAATCAGAGAAGATTAGCCCCTGTGCCATGGTACAATTCACATATTTGTGCCATCAAGCAAACATCATGAAAGCATGGAAGGAGGTGGCGCGCCGCTAATTTAAGTGAGTCCTGCTTAGCCTGGAAAGACGGCTCAATAGTGTAAAAAAAAGCTCTCCATAAAGCCAGTACTATCATTAACAAAGGAGAATTAGAACAACCCCAGGTTTCTTTGACAGCCTGATAAAGAGTCATAGTTCTGTTGAACCAAATATTCCCTTTTCTCTTAACAGTAATGTCTTTATGAATATCTTTGATGCATATCCAGCTGTTCTTGACTTGTTTTTAAGACTTTAGTCTTACTTATAATACTTCCCTCCTGTAGATCATGCTAGTTGGTTAATTTCACTAATTAAATCAGCAAAACCATCCTCTTGTCTCTTAGACCCTATCCCGACTAGACTGCTCAAATATATCATACCGTTGATCAGTACATCTCTATTAGAGCAGATACATCTATATCCTCTATTAACAGGCTGTGTACCACAGGCATTTAAGATAGGTTTAGTTAAACCTTTCCTAAAAAAATAGACTCAGGGATTTTAGACAGGTATAGACAAACATTAATTTGACCTTTCTATCTAAATTATCCTTGTGCTGCAATCGACACTATAGATCAGGGGTCCTAGAGGGGAGCAGCACTCCTTGTCTTCCAAAAATCCTTGCACTTGCAGCTTCTGATCAAAAGCAGGAACTACTGATTACTGTCAGTGTCATGTCTCTTCGAGCCCTCATGTGTCTTTTGTTCCTCCCTCACCTTAACCACTCCCCTCTCTCTCCACTTTCACTCCCTCATTATTTCC
>JAUMHF010000017.1:21816080-21866615 GCA_032359275.1 Microctenopoma steveboyesi | reverse complement strand
AGTGATTTTCTGTTGCACTATTGTTTCCTGTTATGTTAAGTTGCAATAAAGTTCCTTTATTTAAACCCTCTCTTGTCTCTGGTCTGCGTTTGGGTTTTCCATTTCAAGCATGTTAATGACAATTACCTGGATCAGGTATGTTCAGCCAATCAGAAGCTGTAAGTGCAGGGATGGTTCCCTGCTATAGATCATTACATTTGAATACATAGCTTAGAACCAGTAAATGGGATTAATGGGACAGCACTAAGCTGGTTTAAATCTTATCTTTCAGATCCCATATTAATGATGAGTTCTCCACACACACATAAGTTAGTTATGTAGTTCCACAGGGCTCAGCGTTTGGACAAATTCTCTTCACCTTATACTTGTCTCTACTGGGCCATATTATAAGGAAACACATACATTTTCATTGTTACGCAGATGACACCTAGTTATATTTTTCAACAAAACCAGTAGAAACAAATCTGTTAATTATACTTCAAGCTTGTTTAAAAGACTGGATGTCCTCGACATTGCTTCCCTAGATGAAATTGCTCTGGGCAGGAGTTTTACTGTGAGGAATCTTGGAGTCAGCTCTGACCAGGACACCTCTTTTAACCCTTATATGAAAGAAATATGTATAACTGCCTTCTTTCATGTTTGAAATATTACCAACTCATTCTCATAGTGATGCTGTAAAAATATCCATGTCCATGCCTTTGTTAATACTGTAATTCATTACTGAATAATTAGCAAGAGAGATCATATTTCATCTACATTAGCTTCTCTACATTGGCCACTGGTAAAATCTTCAATAGAATTTATAATCCTTCTCCTCACATACAAAGCACTTAATAATCAGTCCCCCTCATATCTCAAAGACCTAATAGAACCATACTGCCCCAGCAGAGTGCTTTGCTTCCAGAGTGCTGGTCTACTTGTGGTTCCTAGAGTTTTCAGATGTAGAATGGGAGGCAGAACATTTAGCTATCAAGCTCCTCTCCTGTGCAACTCAGCCTTTGTTTATAAAGCCTATAGTTAAAGCTCATACGCCAATACTGCCATTAACTCTGTGTCTTCTCTCTTCCGTAGTTCTGCTTCTTCTTCTTCCTCCCTCTCTCTCTGTACCTTTCTGGAGGACTCCCCAGCTCAGAGCTGTGTAATATCCAGTGTGCAGCTGTTGGCCCTACCAACCCGCCTAGTGTTTTGTCTGCTACTTCTTGTAGTTGTTTTTGATTCCCCTGTTGTCAAACTCTTTAATTCCTCCCCTGCCTCCCTCAGTAAGGGGAGAGGGTAGTTCAACAACCTTAGTGATGGATGTTATCATGTTGTTGTTTATGTTTATTGTGCTTTTATAGTTGTTTTTAAATTTTTATTTTGTTGGTGCTATTTATGGTTTTGGGTCTTCTAATTCTAAAGAGCGGCTGTATTCGTGGCAAAACAATTTCCCTCTGGGATTAATAAAGTGTTTTGAATCTTGAATCTTGTTGTTTTCTCTCTCCTCTGTCCACTCACCTCGACTGGTCGAGGCAGATGGCCGCCCACTCTGAGTCTGGTTCTGCTGGAGGTTTCTTCTGTTAGAGAAAGTTTTTCCTCTCCACTGTCGCCTAAGTATTGCTCAACTGTTGGGTTTTCTACATTATTCTGTATTTAAAAGGTTTTTTATGGACCATTTTTCAGGCCTCCATTGTCGAAGCGGCAGTGCCGAGCTGTGGCCGTAAGGTTGTTGGTGCCTCTCATGGCGGCAATCCCTGTACCTGGTGGTGGACACCTAGGGTGCGGGAGGCCGTCAAGCTGAAGAATCGGGTCTTGTTGATCAGTAGGACTCCAGAAGCAGCTGAGGGGTACTGGCGGGCCAAGCGTGCAGCAGCCTCGGCTGTTGCAGAGAAAAAGATTTGGGTATGGGAGGAGTTCGGGGAGGCCATAGAAAAGACTTACGATCGGCACAGAGGAGATTCTGGCAAACCATCGAGCGTCTCAGGAGGGGAAAGTTGTGCTCCACTAACACTGTGTGCAGTGGAGGTGTGCTCCAAGAGTATGGAGTACAGGGCTCGCTGCTACGAGCCATCTTTGAGTCAAAAGGCGAGGCTCTCGATTTACCGGTCGATCTACGTTCCTACCCTCACCTATGGTCACGAGCTCTGGGTAGTGACCGAAAGAACGCGATTGCGGATACAAGCGGCATGAGTTTCCTCTGAAGGGTGGCTGGACTGGCCCCGTGGCAGACCCAGGACACGCTGGAGGGATTACATCTACCGGCTGGCTTGGGAACGCCTTGGTGTCCCCCTAGATGAGCTGGAAGAGGTTGCCGGGGATAGGGAGGTCTGGGTTTCCCTGCTTAGGCTACTGCCCCTGCGAACTGACCCCGGATCAAGCGGCAGATAATGGATGGATGGATGAAAGGTTTTAAACCTTACACTGTAAATTGCCTCGAGATTACTTCTCTTGTAAACTGAATTGAATTCAATAAAAAATAAGAGACATGGTTCTGGTACGATCATTTGACTCCAAGGCACCAAAGAACGAAGCCTAAAAATATTCCTTTGTCTTATTCTGTTGTCCACCCTTGTTATTGCATTAACATGAGTTGCATCTAAGGAGATACACAAGATGAGGAAGAGTGACACAAGAAGACATGAGAAAGCACACTAAGGACACGCTAAGTCAGTCATATTGATTTACCCAAACTGCCTGTCTCCCCCTCTCTCTCTCTCCCTCTCTCTTCCCGTGACACACACTGATAAGAAGATGGTGATGACAATGACAGAACAGTCTCTTCCTTTTGTGGTTTCTGTTGAGAGCAAATGTGTGGCTGATAGTTTGGTAACACAGGTGTCTATGTCTGTGCACCCATGACTGCGTGCATGTTGGGTGTGTGTACAGGTTTAGTCATAGTTCAAGGTTGCGTCTGCCAATGCATGCGCCTTCATGTGGGATATTAAGTTCCTACAGTAAGATAATATCCAAACACAGACAATTAAACACACCCTCTATGGCTTTTTCATCTTTTCTACTTTCCTGAGCATGTATATGAATGTATTACAGTAATTAAACACATGCCGCATCTCGTTTCTCTCTTTGTCTCTTCCTCTACATTGAACATGACTGTATAGCAGTAATTAAGAGTGTGTGTTCTGTTACACACCACTGCTAATCCTGCAGAGCCAACTCAATCCACTATGTTAGCAGATTACTGCTCACGGCATGGGCTCTTGTTATCATGCTCACAAGCAAATACATGCGCGCACACACACATCCAGAGGCCGACACACATACAGTACACCAACACACAGAAGGGTGCTGCAGCTACACACAGACACACACACACACCCAGTGAATTGTTTTTGTGCTAAAGTTGGAGTTGTTCTTCCATAGCACCTCCAGGCATTTTTTGTGTCTGCAATTAGATTAGCCTGACTGTGCAATTTAGGATGACGAGTGTTGCTTAAATCTTTTTGAGTGCATGTTCTATGCCTGTGTTTGTGGGGTGGCTGGTAGCGCAGCTGTGCAGGTACCTCTGGTCATAGGAAGGAACGTTCTTTTATTATGTGACTACATATATGACTACTGCATATTAAATAAATATTCAAACCAAATGTATTTTCTTTGGATCAAATACTGAGACAAATAACAGGTTGCAAATGTCCTTCCCCAAACAAGAGAAATATCAGATGTTTAAACAATTATCCAGTGAGATCAGCTCTCTACTAACTACAAAAATAAATAATTGCAGCAAAGGTGAAAGTCAAATGACACCATTGCAGACAAATATATGCTACATTGATTTAAACCAAAGTAATGGCCAATGGACCATGATGTGCTATTGCTATATCTGTTGATACAAAATTCAAACAAACTCTTATTGATTGTGTTCAGGAATTTAGGTCTCTGCAGAAACATGTACGGGGAGTACAGAGAGGTAAAGGAATAATATAAGGGTTGGAGCAAGACTGAGGTTGGGAATAAAAACTGACCACAGCAGTCTTTTGTGAGTCAGGTGTCTCACAGTGCAAGGCTAGTCAGTCACCCCGACTCTAGCATTGATCATGATACTTTGTATGTATGTATTTTGACCTGATTGTGGTTTGCTTTCTGATTCCACTGAAACTACTATAAACGCTGTTATGATCCATTAACACCCATGCATCCTGTCTGTTCCTCCCCATACGTTACGAAATCAGTTACAGTTAGGTCAGAGTGCTGACCAGCACCAGGAGGGGGAAACACATTACTCCCTGCATTGGTTGCCTGTCAGATTCAGTTTGTTTTTAAACCACTACATGCGTTAGACTACTCGTCCCACATGCTTACAATTTAAAAAGCTGCGCAGCTTTGCAGATCTGCTGGCACAATGTGTGAGTAGTTCTGAAGTTAGGGAGAGAACATTTTGGTGGGAAAGTTTTAAACACTGGAAGAGTCTGCTGTGACTGGCTGAAAGTGTTCAGTGTGGTTTTTGAGTAGAATATTTTACCACATTTTTCGATTGCAATATATTTTTCATCATCTAATTGATGTCTTATCCTTACTCGATTTTATATACTCCCTAAATTGACATCTTGGAAATACACTAATAAAGATCATATTACATTATCACTAACCAATTTTTTTCTCTGAAAGAGAGAGCATTGCATTGTGGGATTGTTGTGTCATACTTGCCATGTATGATGCTGTTTTTGTTCTGCTGTAGAAATAGTGCACTATGTTGTGGATAGAATTATAATAATAAGAGTGAACATAAGCCACATGTTTTTATGGGACGTGGGAAATATTATTGTGTAATACACATTAATGCTGGAGAAGAAAGTATCTTTATCTGCTGCTTCTTTATTTCCCATGTTTGGCTCCTTTCCTCTGTTCAGTTTACAAAATGTTGATGTTCTTGTTAAACTAAAGTATCTTGAATGAAATTAGACAGACTGCCTCTGTAAGTTCACTGCAGGATTTCTCTGACACTTCATTCTGCAGATTGAAGCGTAGGAGTACATTCGTTTGGGTGGTCTGACACCTTTTTTGTACTTCCAGCTACCATTGATTGCAGTGAACCTTTTGAAAACAAATCATATCAGCTACCAAACTCCAAATGACAGTAGCCCAGCTAGAACCTATGTATGTGGGGTCTGAGAGAGTTCTGCGTGACCATAAAGTCCCAGCAATGAGCTGTATTCTGTTTGCACGTTGCCTTGCAAAACTTCTTCCTGCCTTTTTACATACAAATGAATATGACTGAACTGACCTTTCCTTTTTGTGTTACAGTGTCATTTCTTGTCATGCACAGCCAAAAATAAACGTGTACGTTTAATAGCTGAAGCATACACAGAGCAACAAACACAAAACAAAAAGGAATTTAATGTCCAGTTTGTTAGTGTATTTCAACCCCTGCAGACAAGAAATGTGGTATTGGAACATTCTGCAAAGATGCCAAGATAACATTCAACACCACCAGCACTAGTTATTAAACTATCTATGCATTCCCACAACACGGTTAAAGTCAGGTAAAGGTCACGGTTATTGTTCATGAAAAGGTGAAGCTCATTAATGATCTGTGACAAAATGCAAACTTGGATACGCCACATAAACACTACTCCAACATCCACCTGCACCTTGTGCCTCGCTCGGTAGGGGGGACACCACTCCCTGCACTGGCACTGAACGTCGCTTTTAGGCACATTGGAAGTATGTAATATTGTAAATTAGATGTAATTCCTAGGACGCTGGGCATTTAGATGGCCATGGTCTCATGTACTTGTCTTTTGAGTTATTTCTGCTTATTTTTCATCATGGCAATGTGGGGAAAAATACCCCAGAGATGATTGCCCTTTTGGTGCTTTCCCAGTAACAGTCTAGTGATTTTAAACGAAGAGCTACATAGGGCTGGTAGTGGAACAGGCACAGATTAGCTGCAGACAGAAATAGGGAGCGAGTTTGGGAGCTGACATCTGTACAATCAGTTCTACTCTGGATGGTGGATTTCATCACACACAAAAAAGGTACCACTTGAGGCAGTTTCAGTGGTTTCAAATAATTTTGAACCTTTTGTGTCAAACAAGCACAAGACCTTTTAAGTAATCTGCAAGAATATGTGAACCAAATGATGACAGCAAAAGCAATGATTCACTGTATTTCAACCCAGTGTTTAGTTTCCCACACCGAATTACTGTTTAGCGAGGCATAGAACAAAAGTCGTGTGGCTTTTTATACACATTTTTGCCCTTCAAAATGCACTGAACCTGCAGGCAACACATAGTCAAGTCCTGCAATCCCTGACACCGAAATTACTTAGGAGTGCCCTCCCACCCCAGGTGCAGTCAAGTTCGCAGCCCTGAGTCCCTGAAGGTTTGGTGACAAGAAAAAAAAACCTGCGAGCACTTAACAAATAAGCTCATTTCACACAGAGCTGTTCCATGGTAAACACGGCGGGCAGGGTGCCGTGGAGCCTAAGGAGAGATGGATAGTTTGTTGTCTCAAAACTTTCTTTCCAGACAATTCGTCTATCCATTTTGCTGTCCTGTCCTCCCTCCGCATTGAATTACTCCAATCAATCCCATTGCTGGTACAGTGCAGCACGAGGACGTGGACATTTGGATCATTATATGTCAATTAAATGATGAACATGATAACTGTGGTTTGCACAGAGTACTTACATCCCCTGCAGTGTCCCTGTCAACACTTTGATACTGTGAAAGATCTTTGACCTTTCCATGTATTCTTACCATTGTGGCTGTGGAAGTTTCCTGGAAACCGCACTAGATAAGAACGACAGATAAATGTATAAAATGTGAATCGAGAGTGCTCCTGCAGATGCGGCCATTACAGGGGTCTACTTTAACTGATGTGCTGCTGCACTCTAGCCTCCGCGCTGGAGCCGTTTCAGGATGACGGATGATCTGACAAACAACACGGTACATGATGTCAGCTCTGCCTTCTGCAGTGGCCACTAGTGCAGTGGGGAGATAAGAGATCAGGCACTTGTGAGATGTCATAGCGTGTGTGCGGGTGTATGTGTGTGTGTGTGGGAAACAGAAAGAGCGGCTTCCCATCTTTAATTCTCAACTTGTCTGTCTTTAATCAGATGAACTGACTTCCTCTGGTTCAGACAGGAAATCAATCACAGTAAAGCACAGCAATCACTGTGCCCGCCTGGATAAACCATTCGCACGTTTTGGAATGTCTGTCTTTATATTCTTTTATAAAATAAAACAGATAAACGCAACATTGCCTTTGTGTATATGTGTGTTTGCATTGGTGCGCCTACATGTGTGACTGCTTGGATGCTTTTCAAATGTGAAATGCATGCATGCGTGTGTTTGTGTGTGTGTGTGTGTGTGAGTTGAGCAATGTTGTGTAGAAGGAAGGTTCAAAGATATATTCAGATGCTGTCTATTGATCTGTTTGACAGTCTCCTCATGTCTTTAACACGCCGCAGGATTGCACAATCACTCACATTGATGGCACGAGCCAGAGAGGGAGACAGAGGGGGAAAGAAATAAGTCCCCCTCGACAAAAAAGTGACACCAAAAGAGTAAGTGAAGAAAAGTTCAATAAAGTAAACATATATCAGTAGCTGTGGAAAAATGTAATAGGGTGGGAAGAGAAAGCCTGATAGGAAACAGTGGTGTGAACGCTGGGAGAGAGATAGGAGTGAGGGATGGAAGAGGGTGCATGAAACAACAGGGTGAGACGAGAAGGAAAAAAAAGTGTAGGAAGGGTTAGGAGGTAAAAAAAAGATATTCGGCGCATGAGAGGATTGGAAAGGATATCAGATGAACCAGTGCGCTGTTTGATCACCTTGGAGTACACATTAGGAAGTGTGTACTAGGCCATGACATGTGCAAACCAATACTGATACAAGACGGGGAAAGAAGAAAACAAGTCATGTTTCACCTCAAGAGAAACAAAATGTATGTGTGGTAAACAGAAAAAAACAGGAGATAGATAAGTTACGAGGAGGAAGAAGAGCAGAAAGGAGTTCTCCTGTGTGCTCAGCATATTAGAGGAGGTGCTGCAGGGCAGCAGATAGACAGGGGAGGTCTGCCACCCCCCCACCACACACACACACACACACTCTCTCTCTCACGCCTATTCTTGCTTTATCCAAATACGCATGTGCTGACCCTCGTACACGCATGCAATTACACGCACACACACACACACACACACACACAAATACACACACACACATTAATTGATCCCGCTGCAGCAAGGCCCGGCAGAAAGGATAGACATAAGGAAACTTCCCAGTGGCCTCTACCCACACACAAATAGAAGCTGTTCTCACCATATTGCAACAATGCACACTTCAATTAGGGCGCAGTGGCATGTTGGGCTTAAACTTCAACGCATAGATGACCTTCACTGCCAACGATTATTGGCATATTAACAGCCATTTTAGTTGAATGATTTTGTTTGCTTTGCATAAATACATGCACTAGGACATCATTGCACGCTCTCAAAGGGAGAAGTTTGTCCCACTGTCTTTGAAAAGTCTTTAAAAGTCCGTTCAGGTAATGCAGGTGCTGAAGCAACTGAGGGCAATTTCATGCTCAAGTTACTTTGATCTTTAACCATTGTTTTCCATAGCTGAATTTGTTTAGACAAATGTGAGTCCAGGATACAAATTCAGACTTCATTTAGAAGGATGTCAGGCCACACGGTGTTTGCAAAGTCGCCTCGGAGTCATTTTCTTTTTAGAGGCACGAGAAAATAATGCGAGAATCTATGTTTGTTGCTGACCAGTGAGAGTAAAGAGTTCTTTGAGAATCTTCTTTGAGAGACCGCTGTGATTCAGACACAGATTCAGTCGAGTTAATCTTCCAGTGTCTCACGTCTGTAAACAAAGAAATAAGTCTACCTAGGTTGGTTTCACCCATTGCTTGTCTTACAATGAGCAGTATTTGACTACATCTCTCTGGTATTTGCTTTGTCCTAAGCTGAGGAAGCAGAACATGTAATAGCTTCAAACACCATAATCATAGACATTAGCAGCTTCACCTACTGAGCCACTAAGCGAGCATGTTCTTTAATTAATGCTTACAACTTTACACTCACTTCTTTAAGCTGTGGGAGCCACATAATAATATGGATTTGGTCTGACTAACTGCAGAGACGGTGCAGAGTTGCTGCTTCACATTTTGAACGACGACATTAAAGTAATATGGGGAATGCAATGAATCACACACCGTTTTTAGAGAAGCATGCACTAATGTTGAAATACATGTATTATGAATTGGCAATATGGCTGAAGTTACTGGTGTGAACTGTGGACTGCAGCTGAAAGTCAGAAGCTTGCCCGTATGAAGCACAGGTAAAATTGTAAAACATTCAGAATTCCATTAAAAAGGTATGCGCCGCACGGAAAATCAAATTTATTGCTCAGAAATTGAAATTGATCTTGGTACAAATTGTTGCTGCCAACTACAATGAATTATTCATATCGCTTTTCTTTTTTCATTCAAGATGTAACTATGCAAATAGACTATCACATTAGCGCGCGAACCCCAGAGGTATTTCTATCCAGATTTGTCTGCCATCCCGTGGTAATGATTTAGTAATAAAGTCTATGTTTAATGTCAAGAATTTTCAAACATGTCTGTCATTTTGCAGCGCAGTGTAGTTTCTGTAAGCAGCAGGTGTGAATCTTGTCAAACTCTGCTTCTGTTCAGCTCACTCACAGTGTTTCTGACCTGCTAACCCGCTGCTGGATGTCTGCTAACGCGACGGTGACCGCTTCCTGTTCCGGGAGCATGAAGTCGTCTGCTTTCAGGTCTGTCAAGCACGGAGCTCTGCTTTTATTTGATGTCACACCTTTCCCATCACAGATCAGTCACAGCTTTTTGGTGGTCGGGCTCATGGGATTTGCTGCACTGCAGCTGCTCCCGTGGAGAACGGAGCAGTGGTGTAGAATTACAGTACATACGGATAGCAGGGATATATTTAAACTGAGCAGTAAAATGATTTTATTTTCACAGTGGTGTAGAGAAACTTTAACAGATACACTTGTATGTTAATACTCATATTAAAACAATGGTTTGACACTTTGGGAAATATGCTCACAATCTCTTGGCTGCTCACTGCCCCAAGCGGAGATGGGAAAAATGCAGAAAAGAAATTTTGTTGTAATATGTAAAAAACGGTATCAATGACAATAAAATTGATTCTTCTTCTTCATCATCATATATGGCTGCTAAATATCACGCTATAGCCAGCAGTTACTGACCTTAGATTAACACAAAGACTGGAGACAAGGGGAAATAAAAAGTACAAAAAATACACACCCACCAAAGCTCACTGATTAATTCACTGAAAAACGTATTATATTGTGTTTGATAAATTCCCTTATTGTCCCATCCTGCCAGTAGCTGCAGGGGCTCAGGAGCCAGACAGTCAAGTAGTGAATCATGGTGGTGCGTCACCGCCCGCAGCATGGGTAAAGGTATCAATGACATGGAGATCTGGGAGATCTTTTTAAAAAGACAAATGTTGCCATCAAGGCAACATCTTTAACTGCAAAATACACTGAAGCTATTTTTTTCTATTTCTGTGTAAATAAATAAAGGTTCTATAATTTGATTTAATATTTTCATTAAGATTAAGGTGCATTGCTCAAGCTGCTGTTTTCTGTTACATATATTTTACTGTCAATTAGCAGCCCAACCCCCATATGTCCGCTTTTACCTTTCTCAGTCTGTCTGCCAGCATTTTAAGCCCTTTGTGTAGCAGTCTGCAGGGATGCACATTTTATTTCTTTACTACTCAGGCTCCCAACCTCATCTGTAATTAAGATAACCTCGTCTTTGTATTTTTTTCCACTATTAGTTTTACAAAGAAGATGGTGGTGATGATGGCTTCACTTGCTGACACAGAAAGAATCACTGTAATAAACTCCATCTTAGTTAGTGTACTTTTCCTTATTATGAACAACTGTGGTTTATCTTAACATATATTCAAGAAACAAAATTGGCTTTTCAAAACATTCTTTCAACTAATGCATATTTGTTTAACTTTTCTTTAAAAGCCTTTTAAAATGTAATTATCATGTTTATTTTTTTCATATCAGTCAATATCAATATATTGCATCTTATTTAACAAATAACTATATCTGTCAAAGCTCAATGTTCTTTTGTACTCTGGTAGTGCAAAGTGAGATTTGCAGATATCCTCAGGTCAATTCAGCTGCTTAAATCCAACATTTTCCAACAAGATCATGTTTTTTGCATAAGGCTTGAATTTGTTTAAGGGTGACCTCAAGCACTTGCTTTGATCTAACACTGATTCAGATGGTAGAAAGGATTAGTAGTACTATCTTTCTGTCAGACTAAATAACAAAAACATCTCCACACTACCCTACACACTACTACTATGCGGCCTGGTAGCAGAGTGGTTAAGGCAGAGGGCTGGGAAAGCAGCAGACCTGGGTTTGATCCCCAGCTGAGGCACCCAGCCCACCCCCCATACCAGGTGTGTCCCTGAGCGAGACACCCAGCGCTAGCTCCCCGAGCGCCGCTTGTGGCTGCTCACTGCTCCCCCCAAAGGGTGATGGGTCAAATGCAGAGGACCAATTTCGTTGTAACATGTAAAGATGTATCAAAGTGGATTCTTCTTCTACCCATTCTTCAAGGTCCTCCTTCTCAACAATCTCACTGATCACAAATAAATAAATGCAGCCACAGCGTAGAACAACTTTATTTGCTCCACAGTTGGAGGTATTCTGATTGAGTGTCCTTAATCTAGCATCTTCAATCACCAAGAGCTGAAATGACCTACATGCAAATCTCATTAAAACTTTAACAGCTGTATTGATTTAAATACTACAGATGTTTAGTTCATGCACATTAAAGAAAGGAGTGTGCCCATGAAAGCTAGAGCGAATGAAAGTAATGCTAAAACATTACTGATGTGTTATTCTGGTACAGATCTTTCTGTCATTATGTGGCTATTTCAGATTTTCACGGTTTAAATGGTTTCTGTTGTGACTGTGCAGACGAAGCTCCTTAAGATTACAAGCGGCAATTTTAAGAGGTAATTTCTAAGAGGTGAGAAATTGAAATGTCTGGTGACGCACCTAGTGGATCATATCTGACATTAACAGATGAAAAGCTTTTAAAGTTTCAGTCGAGGATTGATGGATTGCAGGTCGGGGTTGAATCAGGGCACCAGCTTGTCTCCAACCGTTTTCAGTGTGATGCAACTGTAGCTCTTTAAATGAGATTGTGCCGTTGATATCAGAACATCTTTTCCGTCTTAGAAATCCAAATTTCACCGAGTGGTGACACACAGGTTTCTTTGTTTTTGTGGTTCTCATTACCGTGTTTATTGCTGAACACGACAGATTATCATTACCACATTATTTTTACTACAACTGCATTTAACAAACGGGCCGAGCTCAAAGAATGCTGGCAGCCTCTCTTGGCCTCTGCAGTGCATTGAATCGGGAGGAAAATCTGCCAAACTGGTCTGTGTCACAAAACAGGAAGACGGCACTGTTCTTCCAGAACAAATGATGCTAAAGCTTTCAGAGTTTCTGGCAATGACAGATGGTGGAAGGAGTGAAAAGTCTATTTAAAAAAAAGAATCACTTCCATCGTGCATATCGTCTGTGAAGCCAGGCACAGATAATACTGCAAACTACAGTATGTCAGGGTGTGTAGTACAAGACCACCAGTTTAAAAATGATAATACAGATGACTGGTACTTAACAAAGTACAACTGTTTAGTGTTCACGCCCAGTTTCATCAATTTATAAAGTAAAACAACGAAGTCTCTGATTATTCTAACTATTACATTTTCTATACAGGACAGTTCAGAAAATCTAGTTCCCCCCCGGGGGTGTGGCCAGAGAGGGTGACAAGGGGTTTGACTGCTGGTGTACTTGTTTTAAAGTATAGTCAAAACCTTCAGCACAAGGAGAACTAACTAAATCTGAGGGTGAATAAATCATTATCAGTATGAATAACAAAAATATAAATCACATGTATTATGTAAATTCAAGGTTGTACTGTAATTCTCATCATACGCTGCTGTCCAGGCACATTGTCTCTGTAAGAGATGGGTCTGGACGCCTGGACCTGCCTCTCTAGGTCCAATATGTTGCATGTTAGTTTTTAACACCTTTAACTACCACTTCATCTTAAGACACTCTAACCACTCTACAACAGAGCCGCAGAGCTATCCTCTATCTCGTTTACTGGTACTAACGTAAGAGCATTTTCCGTTCCTCTCTGTGCTCACGGCGGATCACACAGTAACGCTCCATCAGCCGTTCAACCCCAGAACGGTGCCAGTGAAAGCCAGCTATTCCACAGCGCGTTTGTCCAAATCCCAATTCCCAGTTTCAGATACCGTCAGTTGGCAAATCATTCCTGAAAGACTCAGTCACCAACCTGAATGTGAGCTAGAGCAAGTGAAATTGACTGTGTTTCTCTGCAGGCTCTGCCCCAACCATCGCAGGCGCAGGAAATACAATTTTCCATTGAAACAAATGAAAAGAGCAATTGGAAAAGCCTCTGGAAACTAAATGATTGCAGTTAGCAGTGAGGAGACTTTTAAATTCCAATGTTTCTAAATGAACACTTAATATAAAGACAAAAGAGTGAAAACAACAAGTTATCAGGAAATGAAGGGAGTTAAGGCGAAGGCTATGCTAGGAGATAGCGACTTATTGAAAGTCTGCTGTGAAATGCAGTTTAGCTGGGGTGAAACTCCCTGATGAAACCACAGTCTCTCTGGATGATGAGTTGAACTGTGCGTGTGTGTGACTTATTTATTTATTTGTAAGAGAAGGAAAAGAAATGCAATAAAATGAGGAAAACAATCCATTTGTCCCTACATTGGATTAGTGTGGTTTAATGTGACTAACCGTGTGTGTACTCGTCGCGTTTCGCCTGTGTGTGTGTGTGTGTGTGTGTGTGCAGAACAGCAAAGATTCCTACTTATGATCTCTGAAGGAACAAATGGATGCTGACTCTCTCATCTTGATAAACAAAAGACATGTAACATATGCAGCTAACAGGCTTCTCTCGCTGCCATCTGTCAGGGTATGAAATGGTAATGTACTCACAGTGTTGTTTTTATTTTTGGTTCTTAATGTATAGTGTGTGCACGCGCTTCTTTTTATACTGAATATGTCAAATAGCACCAAGTGTATTAACGCACTGTGTTTAGTTATGAGAGTCTGATCTGTGCGAGATCAACCAACAGTTGTCTTGATTGAAGCCAAGAGTTTGTCTTCATTTAACTTATGAGATTAAATCGTATAAAACACGAGCACACAGTCTGCACACACACACACACACACACGCAACACGTGCACCAACAATGAGAATTCACTGAACAACCCTCCTGAGTCACCGCAAAGACAGAGCCACTTAAGAGTTCCTAGAAAAGGGAGTCACGTGGACAAAGTGCTCTGTTTTCCTCGTTCTGTGTTATTTAAATCTTACATATAACTTTCATGTCATATCCAGTTATTGTTGCTACTCAACCATGAACTTAGCTTTCACACACTGTTTCTAAAAGGCCCTTGGTTCGTTCAGTGTGTTGCTTTTAAACACCAACACGTGCTATGACCTAATAGTAAATATAGACACATAAATAATTTTAGACAATTTGGCATTGAGAGGAAAAAAGGCAAAAAGAATTGAGCTGAACCTTTTTTTACTCTTCTTCTTCAGCGGATGTTTGAACTGCAGGGACAGATGCTGAAGCCTGGCAAGTCATAAGCGCACATTCACGTCATAAGTGCGTGGAAATGATGGGGAACACCTGTCTGGCTGAAGCTCTGAACTGTCACACGCATGTGTAGAAGTGCTGCAGCCGTTTGAAGGATGTCCTGGCTTTACACTGTCAGGCTGTAATTACAGATGTACAGAATCCGGTGCTGTAATTAAAATCTCTAACAAACACCACCACGGTGGTTTCAGTTTTCTCCGTGGTTATCATTCGGTCTGCTTTGGCCTCACTAGCCACAGTGATCGACAGTAAATTAAAGAATATCTGTGTATTGATTGAACAGTTCTAGCACTTATTTCACACAGGAATCTCAAAATCGATGAAGAATTTTACAATATTTTACCTGCTCAAAACCATTTGCATCATTGTACTAATGAAATTAAACCAATGTGTTCATAAGCACATTTAAAGCTGCCGTGTCACACTGTAGTGTAACATAGACCCTTTCATATTATAAGATGATAAATGTGTTTATTCAACATACTGTGAGTGTGATGTCAGAATGATCGGTTTCATTATGATCATGTCAAGTGTATTTACCACAGCAGCAGTGTTATAGGAAGTTAAGACAGTTACTGTTTACGTTGATACTGAAACAGCAAAAAGGAAAAAAAACAGAATAAAACACCTTTTGTGGAGGAAAACTGACAATGGATGAATGACTTGTATGTGACAAACCAACTTAATCATTTATCTAATGAACAAAATTTAACAGTTCATTAATCATTTTGCCCACGGGAGGAACACGGGAGACCTCGGGGGAAATTAATGGCACAGTCACTTAGTGCTCTTTCAGGTGTTAGCATATTAAATGGTCTGGGTTGATGTGGACAAATTCAAATGAAGAGGAATTTAAAAAAGAACACCTGTAGTATCATGTTTGAAATAACAAGAACTGAAACATGTGGAGAAGGAAACACTGCTTTTCATTCCCTGGAGATTTAGCCTCCCTCAGACCAACGTGTGAACACTAACCCACAGTGTGTGTGTGTGTGTGTGTGTGTGTGTGTGTGTACTGCAACTGGACACACACATTCAATTCCTACTATGCTCAGCAGCACTTTTAGAGTTGGACCACAAATGCAGACAAGAAGAGATGATCTTAGATTCTGATAGACAACGCTTCAAGCCTCAGACGCAGCCTCAGACTCAGACACACACACACACACACACACACACACACACGCCAGTCCCTCGAAGAATCGTGTCAAAAGCTCTCTCGCGCGCTGCGTTAAACTGCGCTCCCACTCCAACTAAATCCCCAGAGTGAGGGAGAAAATAAGAACAAGAAAGTAAGAGTGGGAGAGAGAGGGAGAGAAAGTGAGACACAGAGTAAGAGATGGGATTACAGGGATAATGCGAGCAGATGGAGGGAGGTCGAGGCTCCAGCAGGACTCTCCACTCCAAAAGGATTAAAAGACTTGAACCGAGCCACCGGCGACCGAACGGATACCGCGTTCCTCACACTCAGTTCAACCGGGCTCGGTTAACCCTCCCTCCCCACCCCCACTCCTCGCCACCCGCTGCTACACCCAGAAGTGAAAACTTGCCATCTTTCAGCACGACACAGTCCAGAATCACCCCCCCCCCCCCTTCTCCTCCTCATAATGAAAACATAAAAAGGTTAGGCTTTGGGGCTTTTTTTTAAACCCATCCATTTAGAAAACATTAGCACTGATCCTCCTTTTTAGACTTTGCATTAACATGCATTCTGTTAGAGCGAAACACATCAAAATTTAGGCAAGAGATCCACCTAAGATTCAACCACCCGAAGCAGCACTATGGTCACGAAAGGATTTGTCCACACAAGCAACATACATGACGTGTCTCTGATCTGCAAATGCACTGAGACACTTTATTCTCAATAAATGTTCATTCATGCTTATTGGGATTAGACATTAAAACAAGACTCATGTCATCAGAATGCAGATGTCTCTCTCTCATTCATGGTAGTTACACTCTTCAAAGTGTGACTCCTCCATCAATATCCCAGCAATTCATTCACGACAAGGGCCTTATTATTCCAGCTGTCTCTTGTTAGTTTGTGAAAAAAATGAAAGCGAAAAAATAAAAACAAATAGAGTAATGCAATCTGTCAGAAAAGATGAGACCACGCAGAAGAAAATATATTCTATCTGCTTTATGTTACTTGCTGGAATTTAAATTGAAATAAAAGTTTGGCCACAGTCCAATGGCAAAGCAGCCTGGGTACATTTGGATGGCGCGTGTTCTAATGAAAGATTAGCTGTTTAGAAGCTACAGTATGAAGGAACTCTCCGAGGAGGCTGGAATGAAGTGTCACACTTAATACTAAAAACATACAGGGTTTTTTTTATCAATGTGTTTACATGTCTTTCCGGCATTTCAGTGTGCAGTCAATGGGAGTGGATGTGCTGCCAGTGTGTGCCAAGAGCAGCCTCAGCTTCTTTTCTGCGCCAGGACAGTTCCCATTACAGACACCAATAGGTCACATTGATTGGGTCACTCCTCAAGTCATGTGCTGTTAACTGGTCTCACTGGAACAAGCTGTGGAACTCTGTCAGAGAGACAGGTAGATAATCTCAAGTGCAACGTACCACAGTCAAGTAATCCATTGTTTTATTGCTTCACACACTGTAAGCCAGCTCTCCCTCTTTCTCTGCGCTTCATCCGCAGGTGATAATTAACCTGTTGGTACGGTGGCTGTTGTGCGCCGGGCTTCTCCCCTGACATCCCAGCATCTGTTGCTGCCAGCAGCCGCCGCTACATCCACGCTGCTCTAATTCATCCAAACACATGAATCATCGTGAGCACTGATGAGTGTCATTCAGTTTAACCTCCGCTGTAAACACAGCGCACTTTGACACTGCTGCTTACGGCCAGACTCTCCTGGGTGAACCTAATCTCGGAGCCTGAACGTGATTAGACCTAGTTAGTGTGTGGATGTGAGATCCCCTGGGAATACTGATGCAGCAGTTAGGACACAAGGGGGGCATTTACCGCACCAAGAGGGTCTGACGCTGGAGCCTGCTTTATGTTCCTCATAGACGGGGTAAGTTTTCACTCCTGAAAGGACATAACCAAAACCGTCACGTCAGGAGGCTGCACCCAATAGGTGCGCACTGACCCTGGTGCTAAATAATAGGGGATCAAATACAGTACTAGCAGGGACAAATGTGTTGATTGCCCGCTCCATTCCCACCATAGCAAAACCAAAAGAGGGTCCAGAGAGCTGAGAAAATGAGCAGCAACACTCAACCAAACATTATATATTCATAAAACTGAAATGGTATCAGAACTGCTGTGAAACTCTTCTTCGCCGCGCGCATTTACGCACGCGATACGTGACACATTCAGCCGCATGACTTAAACATTTGAAACGACACCACGCGATATGTTCTCCAGACTTGCAACGAGTTATGTGTGGATACTGCGTCTCTTGCCCTCCCTCTCCTCACTCTCCCGCTCTCTCACACTCACCTCTCTTATCCTGAACTTTGACGGTGATCTCCACCAGCGGCTCGGTCTCTCTGTCCAGTCTCCGTGTTATGACTATATCCCCGCTGTCCCGGCTCACGCTCACCGGGGAGATCTCCACGTCGGGTTCCACCAGCTCAAACGTGGCTGACTGAAACCTCACCGGGTTCAGGTTCATCACCACTGAGCCGATCCCCGCGTCCTCTGAGACGTTGATAAAAACGGGACTTTCTGGCTCCAGAACTGACCTGGTCTTCCTCGCTGGCGCTTTGGGTTTCCGTTTCGCCGGTTCGGGCGCCACGGGCCATTTCCTCGGATTGATCTCCACTGCTACGCCGTGACTCGTGCGGGACGGCCAACCGCGGTCGCGAGCGAACACCTGAAACTTAATGGTTTTATCCAGGCCCAGGGTAGAGTCCACGAGCAGGATGTCTCCGGTTTTGGGCACCGCGTAGAAACTCCCGTTTTTGGGGAGGGCGAAGTAAATGAGCTCGGCGTTCTTCCCGCTGTCATCGTCCCGCGCGGTCACCGTGTAGATCGCCGTGCGGAGCGCAGTGGCATCACACAGACTCAGCTTAACATCGGAACCGGGGAAGGTGGGCTGGTGGTCGTTGGTGTCCAGGACGTCCACTTTGATCGACGCCACCTCAGCAACTAAGGGGGACTTCTCCCCTTCTTCCCGCGGGCGCCCCGAGCATTGCCCGCAGCACATACCCAGACCCAATGCGTATTCAGCCCGCTCCTCCCGGTCCAGAACCACAGAAGTCTTCAGTAAAATATGTCCCCGTTTGTGGTGCGCAAACACGCGGAAATTTTCGTTCCCGTTTCCCAGGAGTTTAAAGTGCGCTGCCGCTGAGCTGGACTCCACGGTACCGCACAGCCTCTGTGAGTTGAGCCGCTTTAACGGGACGCTCAGTCCATTGACCCGAGAGCCCGGAGACGAGTTCTCAAAAACATGTCCGTGAAAGAACGGCACCTGCTCCATGGTCCTGTTCCCCAGTGCGCACGAAGCCAGCAAGGGGAAAAACGCAACCCAAATCATGGCTGGATAACTCAGTGGCTCCATTGCACTACAGCGCTCGTCCCCTTATGATCCAAGACTTCCATTACAGTGGAGCGCAGACATTTCTTGGCACCATACTTAAACTCGACGCAGGGGAACTTTGTGTGTTTGTATTGTGCGTCCTCCTCCTCTCGTTCCCTCCTCTGTCTGCCGTCGCACCACTTGTCTGCCTGTGCGCGTCCCAGGGAAAAAAATGCTTCTTACAGCTCGAGTGCGCGCTTACCTCCGCTCCATCCCTCGCTCCCTTTCGCGTGCGTTGTTTCCAACCGATCTCACACGAAGATTCCAATTAATCCACGAGTTGCTGCAAACTGAGCCTAGCCCCGCGCTGCATTCGCCTCTGAGATAGAGCCAAATCAAATTTCTTTGCAACTCAAATACGCCGGTGAGACGTGGGTCATCGCGAGGTTGACTCACAGAACCGACTGTTTTACGCATATGTTGCTAAAACAGCCAGCGCAGTGCACGTGGAACAGAGTGATGCAGCGGCAGCGAATTGTAAAATCGGAAATGAACTTCTCAGCAAAGCAGCAGCGAGACAACCGAGCCCGCGCGCGCACACAGACACCCACACTGCCACAGCCTGTGGCGCGCAATCGTGTCTCTGTGTGTTAGGGAGATCCTCAGGGAAACAACCCGGCCTCCCTTCTCCCAGTGATCAATGTCCAGTCTTGCACAAATTGCATCACTCTTCTTTCCAATAACACGTCGGTCCTTTGGATTAAAATAATGTAAAAATCGATCATTTTAAAATGCCTCCAGGGGGTAGAGGGTGTGGGGGATAATAGCTTGGAGCTCCAGGCAAGGACCTAGACTCAAGAGTCGTCTGGATGCCACAAATGGTGTTTACATTTTCATCACTAAGTGTGTTTTATTTGGAAATATGGCCTCTAGGGGTCTGTGAAAGTTGCTGGCAGGTCCCTAGAAAAATGAATGAATTCAATCACGAATTCAATATAACAGATATTCACTTTCATGTATCAGCATTCACGGTCATAGCTCACCTCCTCATGTAGATATAATTCAATACCAACTCCCAAAACCTTTTCTCACTGATCCTTGTTAATACTTTTGAGACTGTTTGTGCATCCGAATCATGCTGCATGGTCATTATCTCATCTAAAGTTCTAGTCTCACAGTTGTGTTTGTGCAGTTAGAACTCCTACTTGCTGAAACTCTGAAAGTGCTCTGTCCGTGGGTAACACAAGTTTGGGTCCTTAAACCAAAATTATGTTTATGTATTCAGCCAAAGTACCACTACTTAGCATAACATTTAAAATCAGGAGATCATTCTACAGTGCTTCAGCACAGAAGACAACTGTTTTATGAGTACCATGACTCTGTCATTATATATTAACACCTTCTGGGTCGTGAACTTTTGCTTAAAGCCACATTCTGTAGATACCAAATTGTGTTAATTAAAGAATTCAAGACTCCCATAATTTGTACAGTCTGTCCGGTGATCCTGTTCAAAGCAAATACATGGAAATGGGTGTTAATATTGTTAGTCACTGGTGGCTGTGGCTGAACGTAATGTTATGTTCTTGTGATACATAAAAATCCACCAGTGAGCAGTGAGAACTGCAGACTTTACCTGCTCTGAGATTTTTTCTTTAAGACAGCAAGCATGCTGACTATGTTGGAATCATGTTACTGCTAATGAGCAATTATCCTGTTCCCCTTGATCAAATATAATAATTAGACAATGTTACCCTTTATGAGTAATTAGTGAATCTCACTTTAATTACACTATGTAGATTTTAAACAATTTGCAATTCTCAAACTTGTATTTAACACCAGTGGAAAGTAAAAGTTGAATGATTAACATTTACAGTAGGAACTTGAGAGAGCATGTTTTCTCTAATTAAATCAGATGAAAATGACACTGTCAAAGAAAGGCTGAAGCAAATCACTTTTAGGAAACACTGCAACACAGATACCCATGCAATAATGCAACAGCAATAAGCATATGGTATAATTAGATGTACAGCAGTATTGTTTTTACTTCCCTCCCCCTCTCTTTTGTGCCTCTGGTTGGACGAGGGGCTCTGCCTCCCATTCCCCCTCTGGCCTTGGCCTTGCTTTCAACAGTGAAAGATCTTTATATATATATATATATATATATATATATATATATATCTCAAAACAGTTATAGATATAAATGGCAATAGTAAACAAATCCTAATCAAGTTGCTTATTCTGGACATTTCATTAACACTGACCTATCATAGCTGACTGGTAAAATTATTTATTATGAATTGCAACAAGTCTCATCATTGTGTGTATTTTGGATTTTTATAGGATCCAATGAATTTTGTTCTGTGCCTTCGTGCTATAATGGATATTATCTTTGTTTTATTGTGCAGCACTATTTTGTGTTATTTAATATCAATTGTCTCTTGCCAGCATATTTAGGCAAAATCTGAAATCTGTTCCCAGGCAAGAAAATTATGACTTATACTTATATGTAATACCATATTGAAAGATTGCAATATTATAAACAAATTTGAAAAAGCAAAATAACAGAGAGAGAAATAAAGAACAGACACAGATCTGATTAGCTGTTAAGCCTGACTGTGGAGTAATATTTCTCACTGTGGCAGTGACAATGGCCCAGTGAGCATCTCTTCATTTCATCTCTTTGTGTGTATGCATGCATCTTTTTGGATTCAAATAAACTACGTATGAAGCAATCTTCTGAAACTCTTTGCTTATTCATATTGGAGCTTGTCAATATTGCAGACATCTTTTCAGTGTAAACTGAAACCTCACCAGTAGGACACAGTCCAAATCAGGGGCTAGTTCCACCACAGTGTGTACTGGCATGCCTCAGGGATGTGTGCTCGGGCCACCCCTGTACACGCTGCTGACATACGACAGCTCCAGCCACATCATAAATTTTGCTAAACACGCTGAGTGGTGGCCTCATCAGCAAAACCTCAAATTCATTCTTAAATAAAGGAACGGAACCAACAAGCTGCATGCTAGGAGAGCTGCATGTTGACCACCATCATTAACTACCTCTGGCAGCACAGGTGCACACCCTTACCTTTCCTAGAGTGCTTGTTATCTCATAAGTAGCATATATGAGCATAAAAAAACGAGATTTTTTCTAAATTTAACAATAAATACGTCAAGTCACATACTCCAGTAAGCAACTCAATATACATTTGTTGACGTATGCCCTGAAATTGAATAACACTATTACGCATTGCTATTGAAGTGGACAGAACTGTAATATGCCACAGTCGAAGTACCATTACAGTAGCACTTTTAGGTCTGATAGTAACAACACAAGTCAAAAAGCTTATGGGGTTAAGAGCACATGGCTGGCTCTAGCTTGTAGAATGATTATGAGAATTGCACATAAGAGCACACTTCAGATGTGACCTGTGATGGAGGTCATCTTCATTACTTCTTCAATATACAGTATACAGTTCAAATGTTTAGGGTCACTTGTTTTCCCAATGAACCACACATGCTTTCAGCTGCGCTAATAGGACTGCTAAAGGTTGCTAATGACTAATTAACCTTTGAAGTTGATAAACTTGCATTGCAAACACAACAGGTGATTGGTACACAGGGTTAACGCTTGCTGATAATGGAAATCTTCATCTTTATGTCTACACTGAATTTCTGATGAGTTTAATGTTTTAAAATCTACAAACAAACTAAATATTTTCAATTATTATACATATATATATTAAACCTTATACCAGCCTTATACACTTTAAATATGAATACTGAATAATTGTTCAAATGCAGAATGAATCATTGGATTATGGTATTTTATAGCTGTTGGATCTTTTCAGCTTTGTGACAGATATTTCTGAGCTGGTGAAGCTGATGAAGGACTAACCTGTGAGAGAAACACTGATTTGCTCAGCAGGCTTGTGTCGTTCGCCCGGGAATAATTGTGTGATTTCTGAAAGTGATTTTTATATTGCACAAAATCATAGCAACACATTTACCTTTAATAATATCAGTAACCTCTGCTGTGGTTACCTCTGTATTGCCTTTATGTAAAAGCATAACTGTTTCGGAAGGCACAAAGGCGTTGACATGGGGAGTGTGAGCTGTAGGCATTATTCAATTCTAAAATTCAAATTAATTACTTATATTTCATGTGTGAATAAGTTTAAACATAAATTATAGTCTGTAAATATCTGCCTTTCTTTTACATGTTAGCATGTTTTTTTAATTGAGTGCTCAGATTCCCCTACTCAATGGTAGGACCTGAGGCTGGGACAGTAGCAGGTTTTAAAAGGGCTACCAGTCAATAGTTAGTTGCCGATCAAATTGAGAAGAATAAAACAAGACAAGGAAGTAGAAGAAGAGTGCTACTGCCATGACCTCGTGCCATTTGATAGTGATAGCGGTTTGCTTATTATCCATGCTGTTGTATTTTGGGTGTGTATGATCTTTAACTCATGAGTCTTTAACTCATTAAACAATTTCCTCCTGGGATTAATAAAGTGTTTTGAATCTTTTGGAATCTTGAATATTTGCCTCATCTTAACAATTCATGGTCTACAGTATCTAATTACAAATTCAACAAGTCCTCCAAGACAATACAGGTCATTTCTACTGGCCCTTCTATGCATCAAACATAATTATCTCTTGCTGACACATAAAAGCAGGTCAGGAATTTATAGTTTCATTGTTTCAAAAGAGGCTCAGTAGTTTCCTTTATTAAAACAGTAGTTTTCAGTAATCATTAGTCATCGGTGTAACTTGTGAATTTGCTTGGAGGCTACTTTCAGTTGATTAGATTAGTTGTTTCTATATGCAATTTTCATAAAAATGGGCAAATGTGGATGGGTTAGACTGAAAATAAATATGGTGCTCATGTTCATGGCAATAAAAGAACATGCCACCCAGTCTAATTGTGAGAGGCCAGCAACAAACATTTGAGCACAACAACTACAATTACAGTAACTGCAAAATAGTTGCTTATATTCTGTTTTAATTCAGTTATTTGTGATTTAATGTTGAATGTGAATGTTGAGGCAGCTAGCGCCAACAAAACATGGGCAATATGCCTTTGCCAGCAGAGACTGTGGAGATCCAGTTGCATTGTAACATAATCCCCGCTAAGATGCCATCATTTTTTGTCTTCCAATCATGATTCTGGCCCACCAGTATTGTCATATTTAGATCCCGTGGCTGCCCTTGTCATAAAGTTTGGCCGCCTTCGACAGTGAGCAGCAAACTGAGAATGGTTGGCACTGAACCTGTCATCTTCCATTCATTATTATGACAACTGACAGACTGTGCTGAGGATCATTCAAATCCACGCAGACCCACTATATCTCAATAAAGTGGACCGTCAATCTGGCTTTGGCTCTACCAAGCAGTTTTCATATCTGGGGTTTGTCCCCGTAGAACAAGAACAAGCTGTTAGATTGACGCAACACACAGTCCCGTTGATTACTCAGTCCACCTACTTTAACAACCGACCTAGTCATGGTTCTTTCTATTTATGTCTTTGTTCTCCTCACACACAGTATTAGTGTACAAGCAAATTTCAATTCGTAAATTGTCAGCTGCTGACCCCCTAAATCAGGCTTTTTTCCATATGAAGCATCAGCTACAAGTTTGAAGATGCACACACACACACACTGTGGAAAAGGAGAATAGATACAGAGATATATAGCTTATAGGCTCCTTGGCAGAGAAAGAGGAAAAAGGCGTGAGTTCATTGTCCAGACACATAATTTCTTTTTATCCCTCCCGCAACAGGTTGGTCATCAGGGGACATTTCTTGATAGGACGATAAAGAAAACAGAGATAGGGAATATGTTCAGTAGCGCTTTGGAGAGGTGCCAACCCGACGTTGCTGCAAACACAATCTGGACATCCAATGAGCTGTAGCCGAGAGTTTCACAGTAGCTGTATAAACCAACAAGTACACATACAGCGTACATACTTTTCACAGAACATAATTAACCCCAAAAATGAGCTATGAAGTCACTTCAGCATCATCCTGATTTCCACCACTGAAAAGATCTAATGGTTTGGACCATTTCTGGAACTTAACATAATAAAGGAATAAACCTCTCACTGGACATCACTCTGAAAGAAACATGTCTGGCCAACTCTGTCAGAAAGCATTTAGGACTTCCTGTGAGAACAGTTGCAGAGGATGTCAGAGAGCATGACGCTGACTGCACTCGAAAACACACTGTTGATGATAGTAGAGCCTTGAATTCTTTGAACCTACTGACTGTTGATCCGATTTCACACTGCAGATGGTCAAGTCAACCTCATTAGTGACAAGACATATTTGATAGCATACCCATACAAGAACAATTGTTTGTGCATAGAGACTTAAACACTAGTCAATCACTCCTGGTTGCCTGTGTTTGGGAAAAGTGGAGTGGCATATATAAATGAAAATAGGCAATAACATCTTGGAGCTCTGTATATTGCACTATGTACAAATCACCAATTTGACTGGTGCAAACTAACAAGGTGCCGCAGAGACAGCCAGACTCCAATCATCACCAGCTGGCCCACACCCAATGCCAGCTGGTCTACCTAAACAACAGTGCTTGAACATTGTGCTGACTGCACGACTGGCCATTTTCTCAGATTGGGCTGGGTATTCAGGGCAATATATATATATATATATATATATGTGTGTGTGTGTGTGTGTGTGTGAGTGTGCGCACATGTGTATGCGTGGCCAATAAATCTGAGTCTGATTCTGAATAACACTTATGAAGAAGGGAACTTCAATTTGGAACCTGAGGTGGAAAATTAAAATGAAAACAGACAACTGCATCAGACTTATCTTACGTTCCTTGGTGAAAACCCATCAATTACATCACCTTGTGAATTCCACTCAGCACTTTTATGGTTATGGTGGTACTATGGTATTCCTTTCACATAATGGATGACGTAGATTTTGTTTCAGCTTTGAAAAGCACCTCTCCACTCTTTAGTTTAGCTCCTGCAGGTGTCATTCTACCAGCTCACCTCTGACAAATTAGAATCAGGGTGCCCACCGTGACAAGTACCCCAAGGTGATGTGATGTAATTGATGTAATGTGCAAATTAGCAGTAGAAAAACCATCATGCAAATGTACCCACCATTTTGTCTTTGAACACGCCTAGCAAGATGCCACGCTGCGTGGTCGTCCGTGTCCCATAAACATCTCTATGCTGCCTAGTAGATAACTGCCAATGCCTTTGACAAAAGTTGGAATTATTCTAATCTAAATAAATACTATACAGGAGTGCAGGGTGTTCACCTTGCCCTTGAATGTGTCTATTCAGAGCAGTTAAGAAAAATGGCTTTAGATAGATAGAGTTGTTTGAAATGTGTTTACAACGCATAGAAGCAAACATGCTTCCTCAGTACCAGTACATATTCATTGGAAGGCAATAGGAAGGTATGAATTGTTGTACCGTACCAGCAGTATTGCTGAACACAGGGCTTAGTAATATCTGATAGTATGCATCCAAAGCTCTAAACACAGCCACTGAATGTTGGTCATTGACCCTGAAAGCAAATGTGCATGCAAAAAATAGGCATGAAGGAGAGCTGCTCAAAAACGTCATGCAGAACCTCGGTCCTAAAGGGGAATTGAATCTGTCAACAGCTACTGATTGTAATATACTGCTTTTCTCACAAAATCATTTCATTACTACATACAGCAGAGAGCTTAAGAGCAATCACTCATGCTTAGTACGATGCATTCACAAGCAAACCATCATCAAGCAAATTGTTGTTACAGTGTTAAGCATTTACATGACACCTACTCACCTGTCCTTTGCTCTTCATCAGGCTGCTACTCTGGTCGCTGGTGCTGTCATGCAAATCTTTATGCTGTATTCAGTCACTTACCTCCACCTGGCAACTTTTATTTTATTTTTTTATATTTATATTTTATATTTTATTCATAATTAAATGCAGTTGGTGAATTATTTCCTTTAAAGGCTATAAGATGCTTTTTAAAAAAAATAGATACGTTTTTAGAAACATGATTTTCAGGGGTTGTTGTACAGTCCTGGTCAAATTCTAACGTTAGTAACATTAGTTAATGGAGAAAAATCATATCTAGCATCTATATTGGCAAATTTTTATTTTAATAAAAACAAACAAAAAAGAAAAAGCATCACATGGAACCTGAGAGAGTTGGTCTGGACTGCACCCGTCAGTTTTGCCAGGCAGGATGCAGAAACCCTTCAAACATCTCCAAAAGAAGCTCTGACTACTAATGGAGACTCATCATTCCAACCTGCTTCTCCTCTCACTCCATAGAATATAACAGAATCTCAGTGAACACAATTGTGTTTTTTCCCTCCATTCAATAATTCATAAAAGTGAATAGAATCATTTCCCCCCTCTGTTCAATACATAGGTGCACAAGGCTACCACTGATCCGTAGTAAATCTGTGCTGCTACTTATACTGCATTGAGTACCTTCTCACTAAGTTTCCCTATATCTCACTCCTGCTTCTCTGACACCGTCTGAAGCAGAAGAGTAATATTGTATGGATTCCCTAGTAAAAGGAACCCATATATGAAAGCTTCTGGGCCAGCAGATAATTTCCTCTAGCCGGGCTATTGAGGATCAGCCAGCGGGGGTATTAAGGAGAGGCGCAGTTAGGCTGCTGAAATGAACCCCATTACAACTGGATCAAGTCCTTCCTCTCTCTCTCTCTCTCTTTCTCTCTCTCTCTCTCTCTCTGTGTGACTTCCCTGTCTACACTATCTACACTAATATTTTAGTCCTCCTACCTGCCCTGTCTGGCCTCTCTATATCATACCTTTTTAAACGAAAAGCAGTGCACACTGTGATTTCTTTCTTTTCTATATCAGTTTCCATTTTCACATTATACCTGAAAATGAAGAAAGTTTGAAAGCTTATACAAAATCAGTTTCAGTCTATGGGGAAATGTGGAAGACACTGTTTCAGAGTATAGCTACAGTAATAGTAACTAGTTTATGTGCTCAATAATAATAATTTAAAAACGTTTTTGCAACTATTGATCCTTTGGACAAAATGCATGTAACGACTCTGACAACATATAAATACATACGTGGAAGAATTTGTTGGTCTCCTCCCATGATAACCCATTATTTTCACTGAAAAAAATAGACAATGAATAAACATATAAATAAATACATAAAAATAGACTTTGCTTCTGATTATTTGGTTCAATAGAAAACAATATTTTGAATAACAGATGAAAATGGCCAAAGACAAAAACTGTGATACCCTTAATCCAATATCTTGATGCAAATGTCTGTAGTTCTCTATGACACTATTGCACCAGCTGTCTCAGGTTTAAGGGATATCTCCTTTAGACTGTCTGTCCAAGTGGACATGTGTGCAAAATTTGAATAAATCTCAGACAAATAATACAGACTTGAAGTGACAGCGAACTTGAACTTTGACCACTAAAATGTATTCATTTCACATCTTAGTCCAAGTGGACATTTGTACCAAATACCCTCAAGACATTTCTGAGACATGCAGCAGTGGTGACCTTTGGCCTCTAACTACGAAAATGTATCAGGCAATTAAATTAATTTAATTCTTGCCTTCCTGTAGATGTCAATGGTTGCGATGAATTTAAAAATAAATCCCCAAGCCATACTGTGATATCGTATCTCTGCTATAAAAGAGCTGTATCCTATGAAACCATAAATTTATAAAACCATTTATTTAGTAAATTGAATAAATAACATTATCATCACCATAAGCATATATATAACTATTATATATAAGTTAGGTTTAAGCACTGTAACATGAAAATGTGGCAAAAGTGTAAAATAAAACTTAACAGTAACTGCAGGGTTTGTTGAATCTTAAGACACCACAAAAGGTGAAATTTGTTAAGATTCTTGCTGCCTGAGTGAGAGGTTGTGAGTCTCTGTT
The DNA here is from genome assembly GCA_032359275.1 of Microctenopoma steveboyesi. Lineage (NCBI taxonomy): Eukaryota > Metazoa > Chordata > Actinopteri > Anabantiformes > Anabantidae > Microctenopoma > Microctenopoma steveboyesi. Next base: position 21,837,500 of record JAUMHF010000017.1, on the reverse strand, counting down.
CTCACATGTACAGAGACAGAGGGTAGACTGCTAATTAAGCTTCACCTGGTTAAAACTAAACCTACTGTGGAGGAAATGCTGGCCGGAGAAATTGACTAAATTTCAGATTTAATATAAAATCAGCAAATTTCTTTTATTCAAAATTTAGTTCATTAAAACATATTTAATGCTCAGTCAGTAAAAGACAGTTCATATTCATCAGTGAGATGTATGAGAAACTCTGTTTCTGTTTGATGATATAATAAAAAAGTATGCAACACTTTGTGAAAGTAGGATCTCATTATTCATTGAGTGAGTGCACTCGCTCAATGAATAATGACCATTTAATTATCAAGCACCTAGATATTGTAGCTCCACATCCCAACATAGAGTAGAGTGAGACAAGTAAATGAGATGTTGCTTCTGAATTACAAGCTTGCGAAGCCAGTAGTCAGCTTGACCTTCTGCATGAAAGCTGGGTGGAAAGACTTACAATCTTACTCTACATTTTCAAAAGGTAGATTTCCTGAAGGGAAGAAGAATCTGTTCTCTCGGGAGTGGATTTTGATGGAGGTGTGAGTGATGACCCTTACCAACACTGCTGGGGGAGGGAGGAAAACGTCTAAACACTACTGTCTGCATTATCAGAATTTATAGGAGGTGAGTCAGCTAAGACGATAACGAAGAGCTGTTAATGATACATGACTTGAAAGCAAGAGACAATTTGGGGCTTTTTATAGAATAAATGGGAAGCCAGGATCTGTTTTTTCCTCTACTGCTAAAGGTTCAACTGGAACACATCTGTGCCATGTTGCAGTCACCCCTCGTAAAGTTAATGCTTCTTAAGGGTGCAACACGTAAAACAGCTGGAGGTAACAATTTAGTTGCATCACAGCTCCTCATTTTCTGTAATGTCTAAGCCATACTCATCTATAAGTATGAAAATGACTCGCTTTCTAAAACATTTTTACTTCAAAAATGTATAACAATTAGTTTGAGAAACAGGACCATAAATGTTTTGTGTTATTGTAATTTGGTGGTTGCTTTGATTGTCAGGCCGAGCTCCTTCATTAAGATTTGCTCATGTTTACATGCAACAGATTGTCCCTTATTTGCAAAAGGAATTTGGAAAAGCTCTTTATATGATTGTATTTACAGATAATTCCTCACGATAATCCTGTTTTTATAAATATACACTTGGTTGCGTTTTTGTTTCCCAAATATAATTTATGAATCACCCCCCTCAAAACTGACCAAACTAATTACAGACGCAACACTGCTTAATCAGATCATATTGCAATTAAAAATGACATTTAAAAATGAAAAATGAACTACTCTCAGAGACACAATGTTAACTAGTATTTGAGCTACGAGACCTTTAGGACATTTGATGATGAAGAGAGTGAGCTTTTCATCATTCCAATGCTGGACTGGACTGTCTATATTAGATGCATTCCCAGGATGTCGCCAACTCTCACCTCTCAGTTTGCATATATTACTGTGTGTATAAGCCAGTATAGATTAAGAGATACTGTATGTATCTGTATATATTGTAAATACGGTATATGGTGTTTAAAAGTAGCTGCACAATCACAGTTTAAGTTCAGACTATACTTCTCTTTTACTGTTTCACTGTGAGTTTGGCTTTGCCTGGTCATACTTTTCATAATCCAAAGAGCACCAACAGTTGGCCTTCAATTTCATACATTGCCATTTGTGTGGGCATCAAGGCAGACAGAAAAATGCACACATTGCATGTGTAAGTATGAAATATACGCCTTTACAGCACGGCATGTGTGTCTGTTCTGTGTCTGAGCAGTAACATTTCAAAAATATAAAAACAACAGTACTCTGCTGTATAGTGATATTGGCGTACTTGCACATTAGTGCAGTAACGTAACAGACACTGTGTCACTACAATAAGTAGCAGACATAACACTGTCACATTGTGCTTCAGCCTCTCTGTGTGCTGTAGGTGAGAGCAGGGTTTACGTAATAATTATTATATCATATATATTTTTAGATAAAATATTATATAATAGTAATAGTTTTTTATCTGTTACTTGCTATTCGTCACCATGTAAAGAAGGTAATCAGAGCCAGACACCCAGCACTAGCTCCTTGTAAGTCGCTTTGGATAAAAGCGTCTGGCGAGTAAAGTAAAGTAATCGACTACAAAGCTGTCCAAGTACTCCAGGTGTTAGCAACTGAGTACGCTACTCACAAAGATGATCCGGTACTGTCTGGGTCTAACTTGGTGGCTCCACCATTGATCCCACGTTGATACAGTATAAGCTGTACATCCTGCAACACAGTTAGAAACAGTTTTTACCCACGATGGTTACAACTCAAAGTTTACCTGCTTTGCACTTTCCTGTTGTACTCGAAACATCAACATTTCAACCATTTGAACTTAACATTTGAGGAGGTTGAATATACACAAATTACTTTGTAACTAAAACTAGCAAAACATAGTTTGTACAGATTTCACCAACATAATGCAAAAAGTAGCTTTAACAATATTTGGAAACATATGTGTCATATGATGACATCACCTTGGAAAGTAATTTGCTGACACTTAACATGTGTCATTAAACTGGTGCGTCGCACAAGTATAAATAATCAAATCCATAACAACATGATTACAAATTCTACAGAGTTCACATAATGATCCAAAGATTATTCACATGTTCCTAACAGAACGCTAACACGTTGCTTCTCATTAAACTCAGCCCACAATGATTTGGGGGTCACCTGGTATCAAGCCCACAGAAGCAACCAGTGTGCAACAAATACAAATGCTCATATTCTTCAAGGACAATCCCGTCAACGTGACTGGAACTTTCTTTTTCCTTTTTGCTGTACTTTCTTATGAAGATTGCAAAGCATTGTCATTGATTTAATGGAGATTTACAGTATTTGAGGCGGTGAGCTCTCTCGGTCTTCCCCTGAGAGCATGGTCATAATCACTGCTGTAGGTGGGACTGTTGTGCTGCTTAGTACGTGACTCTGTTTGGCCAATTAGCCTTCTTCAGGAAGTGCTCCTCCGTTATGGCCTCCACCCCTACGCTCTGATGAAACAATGTCAGACCGAGGCATTTGTTAGCTGATTATACTAGCGTGACATTCAACTGCATTGCTCTGTTTTGAACGAGGAAATCTCATAAAACATGTAGCGGAATGAGAGCTGACAGTCGGTGATAGATTGAGGGAGAGAGGGAGGGAAAGACGGCGTTAGGACTGAGTGCATTTGCCCTTGGCTCCATTCGGCAGTTTTTACAATAACAATTAGAGTGTGTGAGATATAAAAGCTAATGATCAGGTCTGTCATATTTGCATATGCACAGAGCAGTGGGCTGATTGCTTGCACGAAACGGCACTTAGAGAGCGTAATTAGAGAAGTCTGGCGGTGGTGATGTCGACAGCCAGAACAGTGGAGAGATTCCCTCTTAATGAGGCTTGTCACGGTACCCTCTGCCTCGGGTCTCTGCTCCATGATCTGACAAACACGAATGTACACACACACACACTTTAACCCAGTCTACAGTCTGTAACCCAGTTCAGAACACGTTTTACTCCACCTATTGATTTTTACATGGCTGTGTAACAAGTTTTCTGATACAGAAATACACACACACACACACACACACACACACACACCGTTCATGTCAAATCAGGCAGACCCACAAAGACCCCGTATCTAGCTATCTGCCTCAGTCACTGTAATTACAGGACACGCTGATATGAAACAGAGCTCCTTTAAACATCGTCCACCTTGTTCAGCTGAAGCTAGTTTTTTCCTTTTTTTCTGTAGAAAAGAAAATTCTTCTTTGCGTGGCTTTCAGGGACTCATATTTTTCATAAATGTCCTTCTTTATTAGATTTTCTTTTCTTATTTCTGCTTATCAACACTAGCCGTTCCCACTTATGCCGTTTCTTCCAAACATACCAGAGGCTCAAAACCCACTTTCACAAGTCACTTTCTCAGCAGCAGAGAATTTTTCTGGCTACCAGACACAGTGGGCCAGACTCATAAAGCTCTGTGGATATCCAAGGCTTAATGACTGTGTGTATAAAAGAAGTATACACATTTATAAACTCCTGCTCAGGGAGTGTTCGGGCTTATACATCTCAGTCACCGTAAACATTTTGTGAATTCCCATAGTTCTCATTTATGGATGTTCACATTCAATATTAGTATCTGTTTTTGAAATGAATCAGGCTGGTTCTGTCCCTGGTTCTGTCCCTGGTCGTCCTGGCATCAGTAAAAAAACTCCATGTCAACAAAGTGGAAAGCATCAGATATGGACAAGTGAGGAGATTTGATTCTTTTCACAAATACAAAAAACCTAAATAGGCTTTGACCTCCTGGAGGCTTTTGAATACAAAATCAATTTCGACTTACCTGCTCTCACCCTACATTGTTGGGTGTTACTTACTGTGGCAAACCCAGCCTTGCAGGGGCCCGAAGAGCCAGGCACAGTGAGGCAGTGTCTTGCTATCATGTCAGTGTGAGCATATTTACACTCCCTGCTTTTTGATGCCAGTGGATCATCTTTTACTGGAATGCTGTTGCTGCCTTGCAGGGTGCTGCTTCGTACTGATGGTGTTGGCAAACATCTTATCTCTTTTCTTTGCTCACAAAGGTCCCCTCAAAAAAGAGGAAAAGATGTCTTTGAGCTGTATTTGTTTTGTGGCTTGACAGTTACAGAAAGTACTGGGTCTATAAAGAATAACTAGCCCCTTTTTTTGTTTGTGCCAATAAGTTGTAATTATTGTGCCAATTACCTCAGTCATGAGAAAATGTTACTCGCCCAATGGGGTGGGGTTAATTTAAGAAAAGAAACAAAAAGACAAGCTCTTTAGTGAGAAGTGACAAGAAGCTTGTGATTTATTGAAGGTGGACAAATGTCTTGTGGGTAAAGTGACTGGTAAACCAAAAGGCCAAACCACAATCTTTCCCTGACCTCAATCAAGTGCTATATGTGAGGTAGTTGTATGCAGTATATATGAAACCCTGGTTATATGTGCCAGATGTGCCACATTAAACCCAGATGTTTGAAATGATGCTGCACTCTGAGCTAACAGGCATGTTTCCTTGTTGTGATAATGGACATTTTCAGTAATTACTTTGGAGATTTGTGCAGTTTGAGGGACAAAGAGAACTTTTCATGATCACCTCCTTCTTTGGGCTTTTAAGTCTTCATGAGCTCTCATTAATTATCGGATGTTTTTAACACCCAAAGATACAGCTGCATCTCACTGATCAGAGCTCAGAACTCCCTCTGTTCCCTCAGCACAGTGTAGGAATGCCAAGAATTTGCTTTGCCCTGTTTCATGTCAATGAACATCCCACCTGTTCACCATGCACTCTAGATTTGGCACCAAACACAGATGCACAAAGCAAATTTCAAGGTCAGGCAATTACCAAACTGTCTGATCATTGTGCTGCCACCTGTCATTATGTCATTCCTCTGCTGTGCAGGAAATGAGAAGCCACGTTAGTCAAATGGATAGCATCCTGGGTGCATCTCAAGTGTCTTACAATCACTTGCATGCATTACTTGTGTATGTCTCCCTCCCACTAAAGACACCTGGAGAATAGCAAGGTAAGATGTGAGGAGAGAGGAACTCCTCTGAACTATCATCTTCAGCAGCGTTTTATAGAACTTATTGATTGAGTCATATGTTTTAGTGTTACTTACTGTGGCAAACCCAGTAAGTAACACTTACTGGGTTAATGCATAATGCAAACTAATTTTTAGGTTGTTACTGGATGCAAGTGGTGATAGACAGGTACTGTGAAGAGAAGGAGATTTGAGCTGCACCTCCACTGTGGTTGTGTGTGTGTGTGTGTCTCTCTGTAGGTAAATCAGTTAATACTTCTCACATGTAGGTCCCTGAGCTGTTCACAGATACTTATTTTTTCACACCTAAACCAAATATTTATTGTTTACTGGCTGGCTGATTAGACCTGAGAAAAAAGGTCTGAAGGTGGGAAGAATGTAATGGCTTTGAGGTTACCATAGTCTAAACTAATTAGAAAGACAATGACTTGTCTCTAGTAGTAGACTAGTGTTAGAACATGGTGCCAACAACGTAAGGGTTTCAGACACAATCTGTACTAAAGATAGATTAAATTAAGTTGAGAACAAAACTTTGGGTATGAACTTTAAAGGTCCACATGGTCCAGCCCTTTACGAACCACAGACATAATACTTCCCATATGCACAGAAAACATGGTATTGCCACAATCCTCTAGTGGCCATACTCTTGCCACAAGATCGATTTCTCTCTTCCGTTACCTTCATCAACCTGACTCTGCCACCATTTGCACCCGTCTTTCCCTCCATCTATCTCTCTCTATTCCACCTCACCATTTATTCTGCCGTGCCCTAATCTATCTCTCTCTGTCTCTTTTGCTACCATTCGTCTCTCCTTCCTTTGCTCCATTCATCCCTCCTCTGTCTAGCAGTGTATTAAAATACCTCATTTGGATTCGTTCTGGGCTCACGCACTACAGCTTCCTTCGTTACCCTGGTCAAACCCAAAGAGCATCTCATCAGCTTTGTGGAGATCAATCTGTCTCTCCTTTCATTGCTCTGTTTTCCTCAGTAGAGAGATTAACAGATTATCCCTGCCTGCAACTGACAAATGTCTATTTGTCATGATAAGTCAAGACAATAGGTAAGGAGAAACCAAATTTAAGGCGTTGGCAGTCTAGGAGCCATTAGATGTAAGATGGAAAAACTTAAAGTCCAGCACACATGTTGTATCGAAAAACCCCGTCTGACTCCTAGTCCATCCCCCACCAGGTGTGTCCCTGAGCCAGACACCCAGCACTAGCTCCCTTTAAGACACTTTGTGATAAAAGTGTCTGCCAAGCAAAGTAAAGTAAAGTAAATACTTCTCATACTTCCATATGTCTAGCATTTTTTGAACAAATGTATTCCTTCCCAACTAACAGAGCATCAAGCTTAACCCACAGGTGGTAGACTGGTAGGTTAATAATGCTTCTGGCAACAAGTATTGACAAATTAGGAGGAGCAAGATGGTGAAGGAGTAAGACCCTGTAGGACATCGTCCAGGTTACCTATGACATAATCAGGAGGTTGGAAGTAAAGCCAATGGAGTCTGCAGGTCGCGACTTATTAAGGAACAAGGGTCATAGTGACTTAACACAGCAGGAGTAAAATGAATCGTGTGAAGCCTGAATAGTTCTTTTTGATTAAAGTACAAGCGAGTCTGTGTAAGGATTTGTAATGAAGACCCAAGAGCACTCAGACACGAACTCAAATTTATGAGGTTTTAAAACCTCATAACAAAACACAGACATGACGGGAAGGCAGGTTGAGCAGGGCGGGATAGTGACTGACAAAAAAACAGAATAAGCTACAAACACACCGGGAGGCGGGGCAGACCAGGGCGAATCGTGACAGTCTGCTTCTTCAGGTGGCTGAAAATGAGACTTCCTGTAACTGTAGGTGACAAAAGAATGTTCCTTTGTTGCAATGTGGGGGCAGGAAAAAAGGACACACAGAAACACTTATGGCTTGGCAAAAAACACCAAACCAAAGGTCACATAGGTCAGACTATTTCAACCACAGGAAGGAACACTTTATATGACAAAGCAAAAATAAGCAAAGCAGATACAGCAGCACTTCTCAGGGAGACGCTATTAGGAAGTTCAAACCGGGGGTCATGTGACTGGTAGGTAATCAGGCACTGGTGCTAGCAAGATTTTCATCTGGCTCTGATTACTTTCTCAATGCATCCACCTTAATCTAACCCCATGATACCTTGTGTGAATTATGGGCACAGCTTCTTTATTCAGATCCCATTCATGTCATTGCTTCACATTTAACACTCGAACTCCCAGAATTCCATAACTACTGGAATGGCCGTAGGCAGCCTATGGCTATGTGTCATCTGCATAGAATGTCACTAACCATTGTAAAATTAAGCATAAATAGATCTATAATTTGGGGATTTTTGGCCAATCTAGGTAGAAATACTCATAACACTGTAATGTTGATATAAATTTGGTGTTAGAACAAAATATACACATATTTAGGAAAAGTCAGGATCCTATAGTTATATAGGTTTCATTTCAACAAAGTTTTTACATTATAAAAAATCAAAACGGCCATATTGACTGCCTTGGTAGTTCTAGTGTTAAAGAAGAGGTTTAAATATTTCCTCAGTGAACACGAGAAAATGTATATCTTTAAAGATTGCTTTATATCTGTAAAACACAAACATCCCAACATAGAAAAAACTAATTTTAGAGTCCTTGATATCCCACCCACTGTTGCCCCTCAGTAGCTGTATATATAAATAGATATCTATATTTATATATGTTTATTTCCTGCTGAAAATTGTCTCACTTTGACCAGCGAGCATTTGCAGCAGTGATTTGCCTGGATCGGCATGAACATTTTTACCATACACTATAAGACAATTATGGACCGATATTTTTTTTTCTTTGAATTGGACAGTGTGCATGTTTAGCAGATTTGTGTGAGCGACAATAGGGACAAACCTAGTGTTGCACTTGTTACAAAGTTAGTAACTGAGTCTGGGCAAGAGCATTTGATTAATCACAAGTGGCTAATTAAGTGTGTGAGAATACTTTTAGTTGTAGCTCATGATGAATTTTTACCGTTTTTCCCTTTATTAAAATGTTGTTTTAAGCTTGTTATTTAATCTGCTGCTATGAACTCAGCATGAGCTCACTGCTAATGTCTCCAGTGAGGTGGATGCTAATGTACGAGGCATTCTAAGTCTATAACAGCCCAATTGTGGTGCTTCACAAGCATGCATTTGAGGTAAAACTGTTGAGATGTAGGGCATCGTGTTGCGTTACACTAGTTTGTTTAAATGCTGATGCTAATAGTTCATGAATACTGATGTGCTGTATACATTGATGCTGACAACACAGTTTGTGTTGCTTCATTTAAAATAAAATACATTAGAAACTAACTAATTGCAATTGCTGAACCACAATTGGGTAAAATAACATAAAATGAAATTACTCAAAAGCAGTACAAATACATCAAATGTAAAATACACAAAACCATAAAATACACAAGTTGTGAGTCATGTCAGGTCAGGTATACCTCAGTTCTGAAATGTGTGCTTAGTTCTCATTCTCACGTCAGAGTCAGCATGGCTTGGTTAGTATGATTAGATGAGTTAATGTTTCACCAGTTTACAGATTAAAAAGACTGCATATACTCCAAATGGTTAATGCTGGCATTGTGCATTTCTTTTCTGGACATCTGTTCCTGCTCTGTTAGTCGGCTGGCCGCCCGCAGGATGCGCTCCAGCCTCTGGCTGGTGTGGGCAGAGGATGCATGAAATTTAACTCCATGACTTTATGGAGAAGAGGACGAAGACACTAATATTTTATTACTGTGGGAAACACATTGATGTCTCTGGATAAGAGAAGTCTTACTTATCCGAAAGAACACACATTTCTTTCCTAGTCACTCTAGAGTGTACAATGATCAGTAGTGTTAAAAACTTCACAGGGATCAAGGTAGAGAGGCGCAGAGGTGGAATCTGAATCCATATCAAGCAGAACATTGTCTACCACTTCAGCAAGCAAAGTTTCAGCGGAGTGACAGGACTTGACGATGCTGAGGATGAATAGGTTTGAAAAGATTTACATCAGATCTGTGGGCTGAAAGCTACACAACACTATACACTACAATATAGTGAGTACAAATGCACCAATTAGAGTTTTATTTTTCTATTGAAGTATCTTTCTAACATTTGTTAGATAAAGCAATGTCGCAAATGTACTGTCACGCCTGAATATATCTAAAAAATGCTGTGTGGATGTTATTCATTGTTTAAGACACTTATGCATCTTTGTGATACAGTTACAGAAAACAAATCCAAATGATTGAAAGAACTTTACATCAAAGGACGAGCATACTTTAATGAGAGTCGCAAAACACCAACACACAATGTGATCATTAGTCTCTACTAGTCAAAACAGATTCTTTGGAAATGTCAAAATTTGGAGTAATTTTAAGAAATGATATATGTACATTGTTCCACTCTGAATTGGGTCAGTCAACAATGACACGATAAAGATTTTTCCTCTGGTTAATCCTCCTTTTTCTAACTTTGCTTTACATGCTGGATAACAAATCAGCTGTGTAATCCTGCGTGTGGCGCTTTTGTGAAAAGAATACACTCTCAGGACACAGCGGTTACTACTTTATACAGCAGAAAAGCGAGTTTAGCACAAGCCATGCAGCTTGGACCTCGCACATACAGATTCGATGAGTAGTGTGTTTTGACCTTGACCTTTCTGCACAGCACTGGGCCTTTGAGTGCGAGTGTGTATGTTCCAGCTGTAAAAAAATGTATTGATCTAGAGGGCTCTCTCTTACTCATACACACCTATGCTTTGCACTGTGTACACACAAACTTAAATGAATCTTTTGAGAGTGTGAGTTACTGCGGCAACGGCATATCATCATCCAGTATTTCTCAACAGCATCTCTTTGTGGTTGTGTGCAGCAGTATAAACCAGTTCATTTTAGTTAAGTCTGAATTTGATTCATAGAGCCTCATATATTAACACCAAAAGGAATTAAGATATTTCTTTATCTATACATTATCTAAACTGCTTATTCTCGTGAGGGTCGCATGGGGTGCTGGGCCTATCCCAGCTGTCACACCCTGGACAGGGCGCCAGTCATTGAACGGTGGGACAAATCCACAGTACCCGGACAGACCCCACACAGACACAGGGAGAAGAAGTGAACTCCACACAGAGAGGCACCCGGCCCACCCAGGTTCTAACCTGGGTTCTTCTAGCTGTGAGTCGACACCACCCGTTACCCTTTGTTGTCCTCCTAAATATATTCATCAAGAAGTAGACAGGGGATGCTGGGGTTGGTGTGTAACACTACCAAACGTAGGAATTCAATTTCTTCCATGTTGTTCGTGTTACTCTTTTAGCTAAGAGTTATTGTTCTTATACGTATGTTAACCCACACCATGATCCTGTCATCGGTTTACTACTGGAACCCAGCGTGAATAGCTTGTCTGCTTCTGATCACCTTTTTTATGGATGCAAAATCAAAAACAATTCCAAAGGTATCTACATTGTACATAAAACCATCCACAATTTCTGTATATTGAAGCTGAAGGAACTGCGACACCTTTATATAATATATAATAAATATGAGTAACTGCAGTAGCATCTCAGTTAACAAACCTGCTGTTTCGTGGCAAGACTTGTCTCTCTGCTGTCCCATCTCAGCAACAAAGCTACAGCAGTGTCTTCTTTCGACGCTGTGTGCCAAAAATGCCCAAGGTTTTTTTGTTTTTTTAACCACTGCTTCTGAAGACAGTTAGCATAGATGTCAAGGTATAAATCTCCAATGTAAAACTCTAAATCCGTTTCTCTCTTTTAACATGATGATCCGGTGGACACACACCTGGCATGTGCGACATACTTCTATCATCGCACAGCACAAGAAGCAAAAAACACCCCCACAACATACAGCTGATACACAATGGGTTGCATTCAATGCAGGCACTTATTTGTCACTTCCTATTTCACTGTTGTGTGATTTAATCTTGCCCTAAGGTGCTGAGTGTATTAAATGCATGAGAATCTTCTCTCACATGTTCTGCTGTTTTTCTCCAACACAAAAGCAGTGGGAGTTTATGTTCCTTTACATATTACATGTTGTCTCATTTCTGAAAAGCTGCAAGGAAAATTAACTCGGAATATTTTCTGCTGCAGCAATACCTTAAAAAGTGCATAAAACATTCTTGCAAACTGATTCCTGAGACTAGTTTTCTAAATCTGATAATGATAGAATGATACATCGTCAAATGCTTTTTTCCCACTGCATCCAGATTCTGTGCCTTGTGTTTTGGCATTACTTTCGCTCTGACTTTATGTCTTTGTGTTTTGGCATGAAGTCAGACAACAACATGCTATTATAAGTGTCTGAGTGACAGTTAGAGACGCTAATAAACATAATTGTGCTCTATCCGCTGCTCTCAACACTAGGAGGGTTTAAGGTGATGAAGAGTGTTGTCAGAGTGTTAGTTACCACCTTGGCTTTCAGCACACAACCTCACACTGAGCCCTATCAGCTCATTATCCCTGCATATACATGTGGGCACACACACACACACACACACACACACACACACACACACACACACACACACACACACTGCCTTTTCCACAATGGAAGCAATATACTGATAGTGTTGTACAGACAACTAATGAGAACATTCTTCAAGTCCATAACCTTTAACTGTGCTTCTGTGTGTGTTTGTGTGTATGCGTCCTCATGTGTCTGCGAGTGTGTGCCCCTTACCACTGCCCGATATCTTGACAGGTGGAGAATAGGTTGTCATTCAAAAAGAAAAATAACAATAGGTGTTTACGGTTTGTCAGCAAATTGAATCTGTAGTGCAATGTTTTGGGTTTTTTTAAAGAGAGGTTTCCTATTTTTCTTTATGCTGGGTCTGGTGTGTGTGCTCACAAAGACCTATTTCAAATCAGTAATTAATGTCAAAATTAAAGTGGTTATTTCATGTATATTTTTATACATGTTCTGTTCTCCTCTTCTGCACAGTTCTTATTAAGTTCTTTTTTGTTTTCTAAAAACTACTTCACTGTTTGTTACTATCCCATTGTTGTTTAGTTGTGAAATGTTCATGAATTAATTATTAATACATCAAACTTGCAAATTAATTCTTTAAAAATCTGACAATGTAATTTTATTTTTTACATTCTGTCTCTCATGTACCTATGATGACAATTACTTGCACAATTGGGGGCTGACTAAATACGTTTTTGCCCCACTGTCTGTGAATACGTCACGTCAAGCGAAGCATGTGAACAGTGAAGCAGCAGCTTAGCAACTTTTTGTGTGCTGGCAAAATGTGTTTAAATTATAGGTTGATGGGTCGTGCTTTATGTATTGATTGAAAGTATGTAAATATATATAAAAACATTTATATAATGTAAATTAAAATAGATTTTATAAAAAATAATAACATAACATGTTGGTTCATGATAAAGTTTTATAATGTTTCTTTTGCACTGGAATTAGGGTCAGGTGCAGCTGCAACTACTTTGGCCACAGTGCCCTACTTTACATTTTCCACAGTTTAATTCCACAGATAATGCAGCTGAACAAACCTTCTCCCAGGGGCAGACTGACAATGACTGACAGTAATGATGACAGTAATTCAAGACAGGACTTTGACTCCATCTCAGGCTTACCTGTTCATGCAAACCACCAGAGCACCAATTCTGTATGATGACCCTCAAAAACTAATTATTACACTAGAACCTACCGTATTTTCTCTCTTTTCTGAGTTTTATAAATATGTAATTTGAATGATTCAGACCATCAAACATATTTAATATTACAAAAAGATAACCCCAGCAAATACGAAGTTTGTTATTAAAAGCTTTAAAAAGAGAATGAGATGCAAGATATAATTACTTTATAGTCGAGCATGAAATATTTAAAAAGTGCTGCTGCGTTGCTGTCAAGCAGAAAAGAAAAGAAACATTTCTCACTGTGAGGTATTGTTAACATTTGACCAATTATGGTTGTAGGCTACACCTACATTACAGTCCAGCAATATGAAAATTAACTTTCTTTCAAAATTATTATAAAAAACTACATATTACAGAAAGTATCTTATTAGATTGTTTGCAATGTGATTTTTAAAAAGATTTATTCAATCCTTGTTATGTTGGATCAATTTAAGTTTATGCAAGCTGTGAAAGTAGCTGCCGGTCTTCCTGGGCTCCACACAAAGACAATGAAATAGACAACAATTCAAAACCACACTATCTCTACAAAGAAAAAAGAGAAAGACCATTTACTGTGTCATTGGTCTGTATCACATGGAAAAACTTTTTTAATAAGCAACTAATGAAGAAGTACCTGGTATGGGTGCCGTGGCTGGGAATCTATCCTGCATCCCGTGGCTGGGAATCTATCCTGCATCCCAGCCCTTTGCTTTAACCCTTGAGCTACCATATGAAGCAAGTCTTCATGTCATGTAAACATTCAATCAAACCGCTCTCCCAGGATGGACAGATTCTGGGCACTGCAGCTAATCCCACCCTGTCACCACACTTATAAACTCACCTTAATAGGTTTGAGACTTTATATGACATATGGCCATTTTAATGACGTAAATGTTTATATGCAGAGACGACTCCACCTGTAGTACTTGGCAAACAGCCAGTCAACCCCAGCCGGGTTTAAACTTGTGCTTTTTGCTTTCGTTGCCAAAAGCTTTTGGCAGACATATTGTTGTCTTCCCATGCATTTAACGTTGCAAAACACCACGCACGAATCTAGATTTATATCTGAGTAAGTCAGTTATCACTAAAATGTAATTTTGTGAACTATGCCCCATAGCAGCATCAGCCCCATATTAATATCTGTCGTTTTGAATGGACATGACTAATGACCTCCCTTCTTTTTTTCAGATGTCTGAATGGAGCCTTAGCAAAGACTTTGTGTCAAAGGATTACAAAGAACAAAGTTTTAAACAATAGTGCATTACTTAAAAACTATCTAAAACATCATATTTTCAAGAAGAAAAACAGAACATCTGTAATATAGTGGCAAATAATTTGATTTGTTAAACATTTGATTATGAATTGTGCACCTGTTCCTCCAGTAATGTTTTACAGCTGGAATAAATGCACACTGCAGTAACTTAAGATAAACACAATTTCATGGCATTTATGTGGGATTAAGATCAAAACAATACTTTTCTTCTGCTTTAATCGCTGTTTGGTAGATCCTCTTTAGTGTTTGTTGTTGTATAGATGCAAAATGATTTTTTTAGTTAAGCAGTAAAACCAGACCCAACATCAAGAAAGATTCAACACAAAGTGATATTTAGGTATTTAATCCTGGGATATTTTTCCAGGTTTGACAGTATAGGAAACATGATGTGTGTGTGTAAACTAGATTTAAAATTGCTTTGTTAATCAAGTACAGTTTCAACTTTCCATATGTTGTGGATGTAGAAAATAGTCATTATGTTTGTTAAAAGACACGGCTTGCTCAAAACTATTGCTGTTGACAGCACCTCTCCACATTTAGATATTTCAACCACAGAAAAAAAGTTATATAATGTTACAGCCAGAGTTCTGCCTTTGTTGTCCCGTAATAGTTGTTTCTTTGATTATTTTTGGCCCCTGTTCCTTGCTGTTCAGGTTCCTAGGTCTCTCTTCCTTAGTAATCTGACCCAGATTCACACTCTCACTCATACACTCTCAGACACTCCCAGCTGCAGTCACTCTGCTAATTGGGTTCGGCCTCACCCTCCCTCCCACGCACACACACACACACACACACACACACGCACACACACACAGACACACACACACACACACACACACACACACCTCTACCAGGTGGTAATCAAGCCTAAAACCAGCATAAAAACAGTTGCCTCTCACACACACACTCACCCTCTGTTAGTTTGTTGTCAAGCTTGCACACTACTTTGTTCCAGCTTACTCTTCACAATGTTCCTTTGTTTGGATTCATCTGCTCCCGGTGCCTGGTTCTTTTGCAGACTACTGTGGAATGTGAACTTCCACGTGCTTTCATCCACAGCCTACACACCAGTATCTATCTTTTTCAAACCTGAGGGTGGGCAGTTCGACTCGCAGTCGTGGCAGGCTACATGTTGGGTGTCCTCGGACAAGACATTGACACGGGTCTAGTGTATAAAATATTTATAATATATTTATGTGTGTCTTTGAGACCAACACCATACAACTTGCGGGGAAACTCCGTTGCATTTTAATACCCTATATACTCTAGACGGAGTGTCAAACTACAAACCAGTTTCCGAACCACTCACGTGGTACGTCCCACAAACAAGGCTTCATACGTCATTGAAGCGAGCCTCGATACACGCTTTGCAAAAAATTCTATGGATTACTCGACACACGCTCCAAAGCCTCGGCACGAGAAGTCCCATCACTACTCTGACCCCTTGCTTCTGCACGACCTCGGCACGAGTCTATTTATGTTTGTGTGTTTTTGGTCTCCATCTTGGTGACCGCCTGGCTGTCCCATGAAGTCCATCAAGCTGTTTGGGGAGGAGAGGATGTTGTCCAAGCTCACATCCATCATGGACGACACCATTCATCCCCTGCATGAGACTGTATGAGCTCTAAACAAGCTTGTTGAGCAGCAGACTTTGACACCCACAGTGTAGGAAGGAGCGCTGCAGCAGGTCATTCTTACCAGCAGCTGTCAGACTCCATAACACAGTTTAGCATAGTTATATCACCTGTTTAATTGATATATCATCTGTTTTTAATTGCTGTTACTCATTTGCAGCTTGTTTGTACACTGTATGTTTCACATATTTTCACACTTATGTATACAGTGCTTCTTTGTTTATACAGACTGACTTTTTCTTCTTCTATATTCCTTTTGTTATAAGAGCTCTGTAACTCAAATTTCTCATTTGGGTAATAATAAAGCTCTGTTCTAATGTCTAAAGCTTACTTGGTCTCCAAATTGATCAGTTTCTACAGAAGGAGAAGTTACATACGCTCTTCACATACAACAAATCAGGAGGTAGAGGAGGCAGAATCAAGAGTCTGACTAAATGGAGCAAAATGGTGTGAAGGGGCCACAAATCGTTAATTGACACTATTTAGTTTGCAAACAGTTGTGTGCTTTTCCCTAAGTTCAATTGTCTTAAAGAGAATTTTACTATAAAAACTGTCCAATTTGATATTTAAAGAGTGATAGTGAAAGTTGGCTTTAAACCTTGGAGCATTTCTTATGGTAGCATGCCATTTGACAAAGCAATGGAGGGAACAAATACAGGTCTTTTACTTGTACCCCTCATACTGCTGCATATCTACATGTATCTTGATCGTGTCATCTTGCTCCTGTTGGAGGAAGAGCCATCACACATTTAGTTCATAATTTAGTTAATATAATTCCAGGTCTTAATCTCAGCCTGTGACTCTGTGGAGTGTGTGTGTGTGTGTGTGTGTGTGTGTGTGTGTGTGTCTCCTTTTACTTTCAGATAACGTCACAGTTGGTTTCTACTCCTCAGGTATTTTCTATTCCAAGACTACTGCTGACTTAAGATGCAAAGGTTATTTTAATACACACATTTGTAAACTACTTACTCTCTATTTCCAGAACACTGGAACTAAATGCATTCATGTCAAATAGTTAATTAGATGAACAAGGTCTCTTTTACAACCACAGATCAAAGAAAGTACACAACCCCCTAATAAAGTAATTCTATGATCAGATTGTCTCATCTGTATTCTTCGCAAGTAGCAGTAATGACACATTTACAAAATGCATATCTAAAGAACGAGTACAAATATTACATGCTCAGGCGCGTTTAATCTTTTATGCTTTATCGTAGAACAGATCATCACTTTAAGCAAGTCTGTGATGCTTGTGATATCTCCTTCCTTACTAGAGGATATGTGTTTCCACTGTGTGACCACAAGCCAACAAACAACAGCTCTTTTAAGTAGCAAACTCTTACAGCATGAAGATAAATAAAACAGGACGCATTTCCAGTTGCATTATCTCTGAAGTTTCCTCGGTTTATTTATTTCAAGGCTTTGAACTGCTGTAAGGTTTTTATGAAGTCAGAGGCTGTTGAGTCTTGCTGGGCTGTCTCTCAGACTCACACTGTGATTTGTAAAGGCAATTTAAGTTTCTCACCAACCTGTTCCTATTCAATGACCAAAAATACATAGCAGAGACAGAAATCTTATTGTGATGGAAGACTTGCATAAAATGTAAAAACTGATATTTTATATGTTCAGTGGCCAGTCTTTTTCCACCAAGGTTGGACAAAGTATAATGTGATATTCTAAAACAGTGATTCCCAACCTGGGGGTCCTGACCCCCACAAGGCGGCGCCAAAGGCTCCCAGTGGGTCGCCAGGAAAATCTCCACAGAGGGGTTAATGTGGCCGCTTCCTGTTTCCTGTGAAGCGCGAAAAATGTTACGGAATGTGTTGCTGCTAATAAAAGAGAGTATGGATCGTTTTGTCGCGGGGGGAGGGGGTGTTTCTCCGTCGTATCTTCGCGGGGGGGGGGCTGGGGGGGTTGGGTCATCAAAAAATTGTCTAGAAAAATAGGGGGCCCTTGGGAAAAAGGTTGGGAACCAAATAATTTGACTACTGTTCATTTATAGTAAAAAAAATCTAAATATTAAAGGTTTTGTTCATTTTTTGTGAATTGCAACATAATAATTTTGTAATTTGTAGCTCCACGTGTTTAGATAATGTGTAAGCTGTGACTGACCATTTAAATCTCTGTGTCACTCAGTGCAACCTCAAACCATAGACAAATATGTCATAGAACATTATAATTGTCGGCAATTACTGTACATTAATAATCTCACTACAAACACTTTAAATCTATGTTTAAACACAGCATATAAATCTTAAGGGAAGTGTTACCAAGGTTTAATAGTCTGGCTGTTGTATTTACAGCTAAAGAAATCTTTTTATTATTCACATCTGTGCATTTATGTATGTGCTATTTTAAACTAATTGATTTTACTTCATAGATGTTGGTTTATTTTTATGATGTCTATAGATACATTTTGTGGTCAAACATCTGTGTCACTGTACTGGATTATATTTGTAAATTGCGTTCTTGTTTTTTTTTTTAGTAATGGATGATTTGCAATGATTTTTAATAACTATACGTAGAATAGACTGCTTTAACGTGTAGGACAGATATGTGAATAGGCTTTGGAGTTTTTCTTTATTTGTTTCCCTGTACTTCATCTGAGGTATCGAGAAATTAAACAAATTAGTCTTTAATTTCAGAACACATATTATATCCCAAAATGTTCTCCAAATAGTTAGAAATCCAAAGATATTGCCACCAAACACTCGAGCATTGGAGAACATTCTTTCGTATGGTTGTAGAAAAGTCCAGAGAGATCCAGAACAGTTCAAATATCGCGATAACTGCCAGTGACACTTCGAGAAGTCAGCAAGACCACTTCGCTGCTGCAGACTGCCAGCACAGCTCACAGACACCGGTAACTGCGGCGGAGTGGATTATGACTTGAAGAAGCCTTATTCAACACAGCGCACAGCAGCATACTGTTTTATCTGACAGTTATCGTATTCTAAAACCGCAGCTACAGCTTTGTTACGTTTTCTTAAGTCGTTCTGTAGATAACGTTTAAACTCAACAGACTGTGAAGATGTCAGTGGTGGGATTTGACTTAGGTTTTCAAGGCTGTTATGTAGCTGTAGCCCGAGCCGGAGGTATCGAGACAGTCGCTAACGAATACAGCGACAGATGCACACCGTAAGTACCTAAAATACAATATTGTTTTGTTTTGTTATGAAGGAACAACTACCAAAAGGAGAGGGTAATGCCTTATGTTCTGTCAGTTGTTTTGCCGGTGTCGGTGTAACGCTAATGCACTTGAATGCAACATAGCTGACTAGTTAGCTACTTTTAGCTAAACTTGTATCCCTGTGTGCTGTGCTGGGCAATTCTTTTCACTGCACTGTAGGTAAATTTGCTAAACAATTCTGTCTGTTTTAACGGCCAACGAAGAAACCTCTAGAATCAACCTTCAACATACACATCTCCCTTACCCATCAAGCTAGCTTCTTGGCTAAGCTCACAGTTACATTATCCTTTTCGTGCGTTGTTAAAGTAGGCTTAAGTTGCCTGGTGAACTGAAGCAGGTGGTGTTCTTACTGTTGGTATCAATTGAAGACGGTAGCTCCGACCAACCGGAGTGTCCCGTGCGACAAAGCGTGCGTTTGCCGTGGTGTCCTCTACGATGACGACATCAGCCAGCAGCAGCTTGTTGGAATATTCTAGCAGTTTTTCTTCCCTTAAGAGTCTAATGACTTATTCTAGAGATGTAAACTATTTTATTAACTTTTGAAAACAGCAATAAATGTGTTTGTTTATGTTGTCCCTAGTAGAGCCCAGTGTTTAAGTACATGAATGTAGTGCACATGGGTTTTGTCACATTATCTAATGAAATATTATAACTTTAAATGAGTCTGCGTCTGTTATTAGGAAGACATTTTTAAATCAAATATTATCTAAATTAATAATATCAATAATAGTTTACTGTTGATCAATTCATTGAATAATTATTCCACTATACTTTTATAGTCACTTTGAACTACAGGAGAAAACAAGCTAGCAAATGGCTAACTAAACCAACATCCCCGCCAAGGTTTTCTTTTTGGAATATTTCTTTTTGGAGCAAACAAATTTAGTTTGATCTGTATCAAGTGTGATAAAAAACCGGAGGACTGTAAGTAAGAGACTGTTCAGGTTTAATAGAAATGTTACAGAATTCTTAAAGATTTATTTTTTTATAAATGCAGTAAACATTTAACAACTTTGTGAAATAAGCCTTCATTGTGTATTAAATGTAACTTTTTATTTTTTTTACATATAAGAAAAATGAATGAATACATAGTAAATACTTTTTTGTTTTTTTAATTAGTTGGATATATTTTGCATTTGATATATTACATTGCCAGATTGCAAGGAGGTGTGTTCAACTGTACACTGTAAAAACAAGCAAACCTATGGCATAAGGCCTATACCATTATGTAACAAGGTCTGTATTCACTAGCTAGCGTAATACTGCCTCTTTACATTTATTTTATTTTGTTTGTTACTTAAAAGTTTCTCTAAATGTTCCTCTGTGAATGTTCTGCATTTGATGGAGATGATGATGGTGATGACAGCCATGTTTAGATTACAACCTGCTGCAATACAAGTGACTGACCATACCACTTCACACTGTGTTTATACAGTATTGTGTGACAGATGCGTCTTAACAAGCCTGTGTACAGATATAATCCTGGTTTTAACAGATAGTTCATAGAAAAATATTTGAGGAAAAACAAACTTTTTTACACTGTTGTTGTAGGTTGTATCCTAACACACTTTGTTGTCTTCTAGGTCATTTGTTTCATTTGGACCAAGCAATCGATCTATAGGAGCAGCTGCGAAGAGCCAGGTAAAACCAAAATAATCGCAGTGTTAATATCAGATGATGAGTTCCCTGTAAGTAAATGCATCAACGTTAATGACTTAAGTAACTTCTTTTATGTTTACTTTGTTGTACAGGTGGTGACCAACTATAAGAACACAGTTCAGGGCTTCAAGCGATTTCATGGCAGGGCCTTCACAGACTTATACATCCAGTCAGCCAAGTCTAACTTGGTGTATGACCTGGCGCCCATGCCCACAGGAGCCACTGGTATAAAAGTAAGGATTAAGAATATACTTTACTTTACTTTACTTTACTTTACTTTACTTGGCAGGCGCTTTTATCCAAAGCGACTTACAAGGAGAAGACACCAGCAATTACCATTCAAATTCTCGTAGACGTGGAGATACTA
>JAUMHF010000017.1:21749545-21806464 GCA_032359275.1 Microctenopoma steveboyesi | reverse complement strand
TTGACTGTGTTAGTCTGAGCTAAATGCATGGTTACGATTGAAGTTTTAAATTATAACTGGGTCGAAAACGACCCGAAAACCACAAGTGTTACTATTTTCACCAGAGTATTTTAAAATTTAGTAAATATTTTTTGTTTGTTTCATTTTGTTTAAATGGAGATTCCTGACAAAGTCAAAAAGCCTTGATACAATAAAAAAATGTATGTGGTACTTACATACATCTAAAACTTCAAAACAGGTCAGTTTCGACCCTGACACAAGAGGAGGGTTAAAATCTCTTCAGAAGAAGTAGTAAAGTCTGTGAGAAAAGGAAAAAGAAAAGTCAAGTTTGTGTCAGGAAGCTCTATAGAATTTTAAAAAATGAGTGCTGGGGTTTTTAAAATAAAGTGATAATGATCATGTAAGATTTATATATAATGTAGTTTGGGAACATTGGCTAGGATCCAGGATTTACATCATATCTACATTGACCCTAAAGGCTGCAGCTCTACTAAGGCCTGCGGTCTGGTTTCAAGATTTTTAAAAATAGTCCGCATACAAGTGCAGACACAGCAGTGGAAGATTAACACCCATGGTTTTGGGATAACATTGAGATGGAAAATGATATAATGATGCAAATACACTACAGTATTTGGACGTCCGCACACCTTTGAAGTGTACTGTATGTTTTTAGCGTTTATAGTGTTTTAGTAGTTAAATATTTTTGGCCCTAAGTTGTGGCGAGCTCCCTCCTTTCTTTATGGAGTTTGGTATTTGTCCCCATACCTGTGTGGATTTCTTCAAGGTGAAGCGGTGTCCTCTCACAGTCGACAGTCAGCATCCAGTTCACGTAACATATCCATAACATAACAGCAGAAAGTTTGCAGTCTCAAACTCAAGGGGCTGTATATGACAGGTGCACTGATGCCACAGGTGCAAACTGAGCTTATATGCACATACTGTCACATAAACACACAGCAGCAGGTTATTGTTAACTCTTGCTCCAAGCAAGTTGAGTTAAAAATGAACCGTGTCAGATGTTTGTCTTGCCATTACTTCAAATTGGATTTTTTGCTACTAACAGAGCTGACCTTTTTTTTAGCTAAATAAGGAACTGTGTGTGTGTGTGTGTGTGTTTGATGTCCTTGGGTGACAACTCAGACTGAGTTCCAAACTTACCAAGAAGTTAGTCTTGTTTCTAATGGCTGTGTCTTTGTGAGACACAGTTTTCACTGTGAAGTATGGAGGAGGTGTGACAGTGTTTAGCTGGTGACACTGTGGATGCCTTACCCAATATTGAGGCCCTCCCAGTCTGCATGGCTACCACTGCAGAGACATGCCATCCCATCTGGTTTTACATCGACAATGACCTTTAACACACCACTTGGTTATGTAAGAGGCCAGGTTGTGGAGGCCAGGTCATCTGATGCATCTATCCTTCACTTTCCTTTCACACAATTAGGCATGTGAACCCAGGACTGTAGGAAAACTACATGAACATGACTGACACAAAGCAAAGACTGTAATCAGAGCAATTGATGGCTACTTTGAAAGTTTAAGAGTACAAAACATATTTTAGATTGTGTAACATTTTATATTTCCTAAATAATTTCATATGTGTTGTTTCAAAGTTCTGTTGTAGGAGAAAGGAGACGTCCAAAATTCTAACTGGTGTGTGTAAGTTAAGCATTTCCAGTAGTTTTGTTTCCACTCAGACTCGAATGTAGCACCACCCTACACATACTAGTTGTGCCAACTTGGAAACTGTTTCTTGATACAAGTTATAAATAATTCATATGGTAAGAATGACTTCTGACACAAATGGATTGACTAGAGTGAAGAGGTACCACTCTGATGGGTTTTCTGGGACAACAGCAAAAGGACCCTTACCGTTGAACAGTGAGTCTTCTTCTCTCACAGTATTTGGCCTGACCCACGAGAACAAGTTACTCAAGTTACTTAATTATTGTGTTTGCACAAGATACACTACCTTGGTAATTACAGGGTAATGGGATTTCTCCACAGTCTCTTGTCGCAGAGACAGTAGCACAGGTCTTAACAACACATGTAAGGATGGCTGAATTCCATTTACAGTTGCAGCACTTGTATCACACCGAGGTAATGGTACACATTTACCACAACTGCAGTTGACTTGAGCAGCAGCAGCAGCAGCAGCAGCAGCAGCAGCAGCATGGCATGTTACATCATAATGTCTGTATTTATCTCTGATCAGCACCAGTAACTGAGTGCTTAGTTTAAAATGTCCAAGATACCACATGCTGTGTGTGTGTGTGTATGTGTGTCCTCAATGTATATCTGTTTCTTCTGTGCTGTGGCTTCTTTGCTTTTATGCCCCTCTTGAAAAGGGGAGAGCACTCTGTTAGTTACACCTGTAACTAACACCTGAGAGTTTACCATTATTACCATACGCCATTAAAAAGAAAAGCTATCTTAAGTTCCTATATAAGTATTTAGTTTTGTTTTAATAGGATAATGTAAAATACACATAGTCACCAAGATTCCAACAATTTGTCCTGTAAATTGCCTTTCAGCTGGACATTCTGTATTTAAAACATCTTGTGCAGGTGGTGTGTGTGCGCAGCAGTTAATGTCAGCCAACAGGCTAAAAACAAACTATATGAATAAAACATGGAAGATAGTCTTTTCATCTTCACTTTGCTTTCTAATGCTCATTTCTTTGGCTGCAGTCTTTTCCTGTCTGTTTATCCTCCACTTCTTTTACTCTCTCTTTCTCCCCCTATATCTCTTAGTAGCTTCCATTTGTTTCTGCTCTTAACTTCTGTTCAGTCACGCTAGGCTCAAGGGCGTAACCTTGAAACTTTGCTCCTGAATGTGATTTTAAAGCAGGTTATTATTTAGGTATTTTTTCCACTAAATTGGTGCTCTGTGTTATTTATTTAAAGTTTAGTATCTATTTTTGAGGATAAACAATGCTATTTTTTGAGTTAAAAAAGGAAATTACAGTATTACATTCAGATTTTCTTTCCTGCAGCACATTTGAGTTTTTTATGATTAGATAAATAAGTAAACTAGAAATTACTGAAAACCGCAAAAATAAATAAAAACTCCGCCAAGGCTGTACAATCCTGTTTGTTTAACAATTGAATGAATGCTGAGAATATCTAAATCCTGTAAACACTAGGGCTTGAACACTCGGTGACACGCGGTGAACATTGAAAATTTCACTTCCAACTATTTAGAACAACAAAACTATAATCTGCCTGACTACATATTTTTGTCCTAAACAACTGCTGGAGCAGGATAGGTCGGACTTTGGAAGCTTGTCAGAACAATAAGTTGGTGCGAGACCATTACATTTTTTAAAAACAAGTATTGCAAATCAATACAGAAGCTGACAGGCAAGCAGTAATAATGAGAAGTGCCAGGTGACTAGTAGCTGTGTGCTGTGTACATCTGCATGAATATGGTGGGATTTTGGCACACAGCTGTAAATGAACCCAGGACTGTGCACAATGCTTGAAACAACTGCTGCCAGTCAGTGGATACAGCACAGGTGTGACTTGAGAGCATCTAAATAAAAAAAATAAACAAAAGTTAGGAATTCTGAAAAAGTTATCTTCACCATGCACTCCTGCATCCTTCGAAACATTAATCTGCGAGTGTTTCATTTGGCCAGGGTCGTGGCACACGAGTAAGCGGAGCACCTGTAATGTTCCAGCACATTTGACTTTTGCTTCCTCAGCATCCTTGGGCAACAACAATACACTGGTCTACATACTGTGCCAACCATGCTGAGACCATGAAAGGCACGTGGGACTGAAAAACTCACAAGCGCATCTTTACATAAGAGTTCCTTGTAGAGATGCTACTGATTAAATAAATTCACTCTGGGTTGTGGCACTAATTAGATGCTGATCCCAATACTAGCAATTAATTTCTTTACAACAGTGAATATGTGCAGACCCAGAAATGTGCAGCTCATTGGAATCATTTTATGTCCAGTAGCATGAGGCTAGCAATTGCTGTGGAACTAAAAACTGAATCCTGTGTGACTGGATGAATGCCTTTTAAATGCATTCACAAAGAACCTGTATTTAATGTGGAATGTGTCAGAATCAGCTGTTTTAGTATAGGTTTAGAATAAAATCCCATTTTAGTATTGCATGTTGATGTCGCGATCAGACTTTTAGGCAATTAGAAGCCAAACATAGCTGGATCTGCATTACCTAGTTCTAACATATCATATTGCTAAAGAACAAAGCTACTGTGCTTCCTGTACTCTCAAGTCTAAATCTCCATTATTTCACTGCCACTCCATAGTTCTCCTAATGCATCAAAGAATTTGGTGCCGGAGTTGAAGTGATAACTTCAACCTGAAGCAGCTGTGGAGTATGATATTTAGTCATCTTTAAAGCTACAGAAACTCAATGTGAGATAATACTAGAGAGCCACATGAAGACCCGCAGCTGGAGAGTGTATTTCATAAGGCTGGTCTTTACGATTACAAAACAAATCCTCATACTTAATCCTTTTTATTATCATTGAATACATTTTTACATGTTACAATGAAATTTGTCTTCTGCCTTTGACCCCCCCCCCCCCCTCTAAGAGTTAGCGCTGAGTCTAGCCTGGGATCCTGCCACCTCTTGCTTCTCAGTCTGATGCTTATCCCATTAAGCTACTTCTGCATTAGCTGTATGAGAAGGCAACTACAAAAGTTCATATGAGATTAAACGTGCTGATTGACCAGCTTGTGGAAGCACTAGACCAGACTATGTCCTTCAGCAACTATGTAGCAGAAAATCAGAAAACCAGTCACCTATGAAGATAACGGTGTCCAATGTTGTTTCATAGTTAAAACTTTAAGAGAAAATAAATAAAGGTAATTTTCCTTCACAGATGAAAAAAGGTGGCATGTACAAGGAACACTCAAACTAGTGTGAAGCACGAGCAATGCATTTGCAGCTAACCTGAAAGGTAGACCGGGACGGCATACTTCAGGGTTTAGGAGCAGAAAATGAAAGGTCAGTTATGGACTTTCACACCATTTCATGTGCAGTACCAGAGAAAATGGCTCGTGTCACTATGTCCACAGCCTATTGAAAATGATGTTGTGAGGAACAGGTGAGTATTTACCAAGTGTGATGTGAAAATAAAGAGTGAAGATGGACTGATTTGTGTTTTGTCCCTCCATGGACCAATGCGCTGGGCAACAAAGAAATCTGGTCCAAATTAAAAGAGGAGCTCCGTCAGCAGACACGGGTTATGGGATGACTGTGTACGAATTGATGGATGGGGTAGGTGGCCTTTAATTTAACTTTGCAAAGGGGACACTTGTATCTGGTACCTGTCCCGTGTGATCACTAGCACGCTTTGCTGCATATAAAGCCTTAAAGCTTTAACTCAACAACCTATATGTAACCAAATGGAAAGTATAGAGGAAATGCGCACAGGTTGTTAAGCGGTGACATAGTTGGAGTGGGGCTCATGAAGATCTGTGACTCACACGAGAGACTGAGCATAACGTTAGCGCAGAAGGCGTTACCGTTTAGCTGAGCAAAACTCGAGGTGTGGTGTGGTGCGATCTCTTCCGTGGTTGGTATGATTTCACACACGAGCTGTTGTATATGTTTAATTGTCGAAATGAGTTCTAACACTGTGTGTATATTCTGCGCTGAGACTGTGTGCTATACAAAAAAAACTCATTATGTATTTTGGTTGTTTTCCGCTCGACATAGAGCAGGTGCTGAGGCGTGCGTGTGCTAACAGACACCCTCTGGAGTAAGAGTGAGTGAATGCTTCATTTTGAGAATCTGAGTTCATATATGTGTCTATAGGTGTATTGGAAAGCTGAATTGTTTATTTTGTTTGTTTAATACTAAGCTACTGCTGTTACTCACAGTACTCACAAACTAATGCGAAAAAGTTGCACTTGTATGTGAGAACTATACCAAAACAAATAAATCAATGCTTTGTCCTGTTGGGTAGAGTCGGGTATAAATAAACCACAACAAAATAATAATAATAATTGTGTGTGTCATCTGTTTTGAACCAAATGGCTCACATATATGTTTGGCCATGTTTCCTTTGAAACAGTTCCACTTGTTTTAGGACATTTTATGTTTTTGTCCCGGAGCCTAATGCTAATTGTATTCAGATGCTTGATAGCAGGTTGAGTGCGGATGGTGTTGAGTGTTCATTTTGATTGTTAGTAGAGTACAAAGAGCGTTGGAAAGAATACGCATCCATGCTTAGGTCTGAGTTTTTCTGGAGGTTTGTTTATCTTTGATTCCTCAGTCAAACATGTTTTGTGTTATCCTTTCACCATTTGATCATACTGTGTGATGATATGAAGCAGAAAGGTAAACAATAGAACAAAGAGTAAAAAAATGAATTCTTAATCACAAAAAAGGTCTAATAACAAATGCTGATGATGAATGAAATCAAAGACTTTTAGGGGAAAAGTTCTCTGTAGGGCTACCACTCGTTCTCGGGCTCGTTCTCTGCCATAAACAAGTGGAGAATACACAGCTAGGATCAGCTGAAATAAAGCAGCCGTCTAATGTATGGGAAGTTAAGCAGGAGGCTCATTTCCACAGTATTTGAAAAGGGATCAGTGAGAGTCATTTCTCAGATTGATAATCGCTCCAAAAAGCACCTGCAGCTGTCCAAGATATGCAGTCCAAACAAACAAGTCGAAAGAAAATACAACCAGTATTCATGAGCCCGCTGCACATGCAGAAGCAAACAGAGAATCTGACACCTGTCTTTTAATGACAGAGGAGGAAGCTGAAAGAAGAGGCAAAAAGGGAAACAGCAGGGAGAAAGAAACTTCTTCCTTCATCTCAAAGTCATGTTCTCTGTCGCTCATTTCAGACTCATTTCAATTAAACAGGTCATGTTTAAAGTTTCACTCGTGATTCCCTTTGTTCTTTTCTGAAATTGTTGTCTTTTTGCAACACTGGTGATGTAATGGATGGAAAGGATGAGGTCACTGGTTTCTTTGTAAGGACTAAGTATGTGAGACAGAGGTGCAGATGTTTTTAGTGGGACCGATCCATGCAAAGAATCTGTCCCAGGCCAACAGTCATTATGTGCTGATATTATACTCTCATGTGGATGAGAAAACAAATGTGTTCTGGTATCAGCAGGTCTTCAGGGCAATGTCAAGTCATGGCTGCTCTCTGAATGATAACGGACACATGTTGGCATGTTATCATGTTGGCACTGGAGAGCAGCACCAAGTCCAGACCTCCCAACCACGATGCCAGTGGTCCCGTCCAGATTTCTGGATGGATCCGAGAGGCTCTTAACAAAGAAAGACATAGAGGTGACGGATAGGGCTATGGGATACAGGGTGGTGTTTGTTGAGGTCTTCCAGTAAGTCTTATGGGCAAACCTATTCAGGAGAGCACCTGATAAGCTCGACTGGATTTGTCAGGATGGCATTTATGTACATTTACAATTATTTTTCAGGATGATTGAAAAAAAATGAGGTAACTACTTTTGATGAGTTTTTCCCTCCGGAAAGGTGCAGATTGACAAAGAGATGAAGCAGGAACACTCAAACTTTTACAATAACTACTTTGCTGCTGCCTTTAAGCAGAGCGGTGAACTACCCCCACTACTCCAGCGGAGCTGCTCAGCAGGCAACAGTAAAACACAGTGTTGTTCTAAGCGGCTGCTGGATGTAAAGTCAGTAATGTCAGCCTTCTCTACAGTAGAAAATGTAAAAATAGTTGCTATTTGTAGTGTGAAACATGCTTGTATACACATTCACTTTGAGACAACTGGATGCTTGTGATTTAGTGCAATGTAGTTATACAAGAGCATGCCACTCCTGCCACAGAAGACGATGGAGTAACTTCAATCAGAATAAATCGGATTGTTTGATTACTCTCCTGGTCTCTCTGTGCTGTTATTTCCTCCCTGTCTTTAGTGTACTGGTCTTGCCTCCTCTGGGAGTGATTTTCTGTTGTTATGTTATTTTGTATTAAACTTTCTTTGTTTGAACTCTCTCTGGTCCTGGTCCTTTTTTGGTCCTCCATTTTGTACACATCATTGACATGGAACTACGAGGGATTGTGCCATATAATGTACCAAATGTTACAAACACAAATAAATTCCGTGGTAACATGTAACAATGTAAAGTTCTTCTTCTAACTCATGATTTGGGTCATTAGAGAAGACGCCAGTGTTGATGGGAGGAATCACGGTAAAGGTCCAAATCTGTGCAGTACTACTTCTTCGTCCTAAACGTTGCTGTGCACTGTAAGGGGGCAGAACTCGAGCCTAAAATGGATCATTCTCTGTAACAAACGAATTCAAAATAAATTACACCTATTTACGATCACACAGTGCCGAGCCTGTGGCAGTGAAGTCAGCTCGCTGTTTTGATATCACGCTGATAATTGATAAAGTCACAAATGCAGAGACACATCGCTCTGCACTGTATGACTATTATTAATATACAGCCGAGAGGCTCCACTCTACTTTTACCTGCCACCCACCTTCTAAAATAAAACCCCTTTATTTCCATGGTAACACACGCAAACCATGTCAATGCCCTTTGGGGAAACGTGGATGTGGCAATGGGCCCTCTCTCTGTCTCACATACACTCAACTACATCCTGGGGAACTTATACAGTATGTATTAGTGTACAACTCTGTGCGTGTGTGTTTGTGTGCACAATTCCTGCATTATTCATTAATCTCTTTGTTTTTACACATTCCCCCTTCAGACCTTCAGTCTACTTGCATTAACATAAGACTGAGATAGGCTCGCATGTACACCCACACACACACACACACACACACCTCGGCAGGTATACATTTGAATTCCAGTGTGATTCGACAGTTGTGGTAAAGGCTCCGTAATTAATTGCCTCCGTTGCGAGGACTGTATGCCTGTGGGACCTATGTGTATCGCCTGTTTGCCATTCACTTGGAATCAGATAAATGCATTGGAAGCTGTTTATTACTGATAAAACATGAGCCCAATGATGAAACCTTCTGCACACCATAGGTTAATGATTAAGTTTAAGCTGCTTCACCTCTGAACTATAAACTAACACAAGATGTGAGCCAAACCTTTATGTGGATCAGCTGTGATAGTAGTTAGTTGCAGCACCCAGGTACCAAGCCATCTAAAGCTGATACAAGCATTAGCAGGAGATTGGGTTATCAATTAACCTCCGATGCTCCCATCCATCACTCAGCATTAGTGCGTATCCTCACTGCACTGCATGGAAATAACTTTGCTTTATGATCCCCAAGGGACATTCTGAGAAGGAACAAGTGGGGTAGTTGTCCTGCGCAGAAAAGTTACAGTGCAAGGAGAGTGCATTATCAATCATGGAGCAATTATATTTATAAATCATAAGTGGAGCACCAAATGTTACATTTCACCATGGCTCCTGGGAAAACTAATATCTCAGTGACAGATGGTTCCATTCCACCTTTTGTATGCTCTGGCATACACATCTGCCCAAGTTCCTGTTTGGAATACCTTCACATGAATGAACAGCCAACGTGTCATATACTGTATATGGAGCAGGTCTAACAAGTTGTTAGCCTCAAAAGAGACTTTCAAATGAGCCAATCAATGAGAAATAAAGCCAATAGTTAACTCCTCCTCAGCTACACCAATGTTTACTGTTGTGCCCATTGTTGCAGGTTTTCTCTGAATATAAAAAAAAGATTCTTTGTGGCTCAGAGAAATTAGGTTACGTGGATAATTGGGGAACATGTTTACCATACATGCACTGTAGTAACCCATGTATAAATGCAGCAAGTCAATTATTTCTTTTCTACTTCAGAATTATTGTGAAAGCATGGCTCACAGTTTTCTATTTTCTTATTCTACATATTTTTGTAATATATTATTTTGTATGTACTCTGTAAAAATAGAAACAATGCCCTCTTTTTGGAATTTGTTCAGTCTGTTAGTGTCGGCCACCTTCCTCTACCAATGTTCCTCTACACTGGTGGAACCAGGGTCAAAATTCCAAAAAGGCTCTTGTTGTGGGAGAGCTGAGAATCTTCCAAGTATGACTTCCACTCTTTATTATTCTTATTGTGGGAGAGATAAAGGCTTTAAGCACTTGAGCTGGGCTGTGTTTATGCCGATGATCACTGGAAAAAGCGACTGTTTTACGTCTTCCTGTTAACTTTTTGAGTGTAGCGTGCCTATGTTACTCTTGTATGGACACCGAAGCAACTTGTGTAGATACCAGGCCTGGAAGCCTCGGCGTTGCCTGATGCCAGCGGCCGGAGAAGGGGAGGTCGAAACCGAAGCGCGGCAAGAGGGCAGGAGTCCCGTCCAATGTCTGTACCCTGGAAAATAAACTGGACTACATCCGACTCCAGCAGGCTACACAGCGTGAGGTTTCCACACAACTACACAAGTTTCGCTGAATGCTGCTGTGAAAGCCTCTGTTTTGGGATCCAAAACGTAATGCTCTTATTGTGAAATTATCGATTATACACGCAAAGCATTTCTTTTCCTTACCTGTTAAACACTCAGGATTTCAGTTCCTTCTGCGTGATAAAAAATCCTTTGAACATTTTATTTATTCTCATTTCGTATTAACAAAGGCCAGGTTGTAGCAGAGCAGGGACAGTAGACAGGTGTTGAATCTCATGGCATGTCTTCCAAAGTAATGATTGCTGTTCTCCCCTCTCCCCCTTACTGAGGAAGAGGGGGGGGGTTGTAAAATTTGATGGCTCTGCAGTAATTGCTAAATCTAGTTACTGATTAATACTTTCAGTGGGCAGGACCTGCACCCCTGAACCTCACTGACTCACTCAAATACTGGACAGAATTTTTATAATTCAAATTTGGTATTTTTAAAAAAGACTCCTCCTGCACTTAAGGTGTTGTTTTATTCTGCTTGTCTCTATTAAAAAAAGGATGACGCATAAACAGCTATTTTGAGTTTATGAGCAATGGAAGTGAAAATAGAGACAAAAAGTAAGCAACCATTGCGCTGTAGATACATCAGATCATAATTTTCTCTGGGGTTTACCTGCTGTTAAAATTCCCTTAAAGGTAAAGAGCTTCTTGGGAATAAAACATTCCAGGGATTTACTGGGTAAACAACCATCTTCTGTTACAGTTTTAGACTGAATTTCATCCAATTTGAGGATAAATCACTGCACGTAACGATTTCTTCTTTCCTGCAGTCACTCCTCTACTGCTACGTGCAGTGTTGTTTGCACATGTTGCACAAAGTTTGTTTTTTTAAACGATATTGATAGAAAGATGTAATTTCTCCCATCTCAAAGACGTCTTTATCATTTTTAGTTGCATCACATGATATAGTGAGAGTGTACTAGTAGTCTGTCCTAATTTTCTCCAGGGAATTTTCTTCTCTATTGTGTTAATAAGTTTTAAGAAACAAGCTGTATTCATTTGTATGGCAGTGCAGCTTTATCCCCCAGCGTTGAGTTCCTGTAGCATGTGCTTCAAACAGCTCCATTCGTTAATTAACTATACATAGCTGAGTACAGACAGCAGCTCTGTCAGCAGGTTCAGTAATTACAGAAAAGATGAAAACTGAGAATGACGAGACAGTGGCTACTCATGACAGTATAATATTATGCTCTTAATATGGAACCAATCATTATGCAGAGACCAAATATACTGTATTTATCTGGGAATTTGGACCAATTAGAGCATAATATACCAAGTACGGAAAAAGTGTGGCAACAAAATCCAAACTTTCTAAAATCTCAGAAAAGAACAGGTATTTTTATAATGAGAAGGACAGTTACGGCCTCATGTACCCAAACATCACATAAACAGTGTGGAAACAGTGCAGAGAAATTCTCATCTAAATGGTTTCTAAGTGAGGCTTGCCCTTGTAACCAATCAGAGAAATCCAATTATTACTTCTTGATTAAGTTCACAAAACACACAGAAAACTGGTGTGTATACATATTCATGTCTTCCATCAGTCACACAAAGGGGGCGAGTGATAAATCCCTGTGTGAAATAGTAGGGGGAGTGATAGATTGTAAAGGATGCTCCAAGAAGTAAAGCAATGTGAAACATGCCAGCGGCCATTTGATTGGATGATTTTTATGTTCATATTGTCCCTCATTTCATTTGTTTTGAGTCCAGCTCTGTGACAATTCCCTATCATGAATAATATGAAGCACACCTGCCAGCGAACGATTAACAGCCAGAACTGTTGTGTGATGGCAGCACAGTAAATGCTCATATTTCTAAAATGCTGGAAATGTCAATGCTGTAAACAACTTAATTTCATGTTTGAAAATGGTCCAAATTGTCTCTAGATTACCCAGACTTTATACTGGGGAAATTTCAGGATACATTCTGCATAATGGCTATGGAGGAATACATGGTGGGTGGGGCACGGAGCCAAGTTGTCTACAGTCTTTAAATTTGTTTTGGTTTAAAGAAAGCTTCCTGAAATGAGTTATTAGCTTTAAAACCACTTGGTTATTTTAATGTCGTGGTGGACAGGAGTCAGCATGGAAGACACACTCTGGAACACGTCTCTGATCCAGTGTGTCCCGTGGAAGTGGGGGTTCGGTGGGTTGCCTTCAACACAATCTTTTGTACAGGTCATCATATATGACACACTAATCTAAGGCAGGTCATTGTCAGTTATGAGGAGGAGCCTAAGGACCAAAAATCACAGGCCACATGCAGCATTTAATGGCTTTTGGGGATAAACATGCTAGCTGACCGCCAACAGTGATGTCAGTGCATCACAGCCCATTCACACCAAGAACAACGTGTTAGGATTCTATATTTAACATTCACTCTGCGTTTGTGTTTCTGTCTCGATTACAGTTCGTGTGGCTCCCCCAGAGTCAGGATTTCACACTGTGATTCCATATGATGGATAATGCTGTATGCAGATGATGCCAAGTGACAGAGGGAGAAAGGGGTAGACATTTAAAATGAAAAGATAAATTAGCCTCTTTTCTTAACCAAATAATGTAATAAAAAATGAAATAGATAAATATTGATTAATTGATTGTAATATTATGATGGTATTTTGCTTGATTGCTTGTCATCCTTCAAAATGTCACCACATTCTTTGGCAAACAGATGCCGATGTCTTTCATGCAGATGAAGCTCATTTAAATTTGAGAAACACAGAAAGAGAGAGAGAGGAGCCGAGGGTTATCTGACATCTGCAAGTGTCTCTGCTTTTAAAATAAGCACAGATCAACAGATCAGCCAGATGAAACAAATGTGAAAAATATTCAGTCACTGTGTGTGTCTCCCTGAGTGTGTGTGTGTGTGTGTGCGCAGGCATTTTTGTTTTCACTTATCTTGCTTACGTGCAAACCAACTCTAGGCGCGTTCTGCTGAATCCCCATTTTACTTTAATCTAAGTTTATGCTGAGATGAAGCATAATGCACATCAATCAGAAACATGCACACACACACACACACAGCTGCATGTATCAAAGATAAAATTAATGATATCAAACAGAGTCATAAATATGTAGATTATGTTCTGAGCTGTTGCTCTCAGGAAACAAACCAAGTTTGCAACCGCAACAAAACCCATTTTGACTCGAGCAAAAACTCAGAAGCAAAAATCGAATCGCATCGTTTTTGAGCACTGCTTGAATAGGAGAAAGTTTCTTGGACAATCATTACAGAAATCTTTGGATCCCCACCCTAGGCTCGTGCTTGTAAAACAACCTTTTGTCAATTCTCTCTCTAAAGCGTCTATTATTAGGTGGTCTCTGAGTGTTGCTACATTAATGCAGACGTGACAGGTTTATTTAGGGATGCTATTGTATTGCTTTGAATTGAGAAGGTGACACCTCCACTTACAAAACAGCGTGAAACAAGAGCTTGAAGATGTTCCCTGAGCACATTGGTGCTGGAGCCACTAAACTGGAGAACGTTTATGAATAAAAAAAAAAGTCTCCCTTAAAGTCTCCCTCCCCCTCGCCATCACACACGATAATATACTGTACCTGCTCCTTACAAGGAAGCCGCTCGAAGCAGCGTTCACTGGAAAGTCCCAGAGAGCTCTTTCCTTACAATGGGCTTCATAATTTACGTCGGTGAGCTTTTTAAACTGAGATGGATCCAAACAAATTGGATGGGGAACAGAGCTCGTAAAACTTCTGAGCTTTAACACAACAGGGGATACTGAAGCAGTTCCTGCGTTTTGTTTGGGGGCTTGCATTCCCTCATAGTGAAGGACACGAACAAAAGGAATGCTGCTTACACCATGTGGCAATATAGCAAGATACATGGTGATGAAGAAATCTGTGTCTCTGCAACTAAAATGCATGTGTGTGATCTCTCTGGACTTGATCTGGAATGAATATGGTGGGTGATCTCTCCATTGCACGATTTGATTGGCTACTGTTTAAATGTGCCATTGTAAATGATCTAAAGTTAGGAATTACTAGAGTAGAGTAAAGTAGAGTTAACATCTTTTACTTATATAGCATATTTTTTAAAATTCTTTCTTCATACTGTACATGTTGATATTATGTTGACACCTTGTTATGTTTACCTTTTTAAAAAGGTATTACGAATGTTCACTTGTCCAGATATGATGTCTGCAGATCGAATTGATCCTGCTGTGAGTCTGAGTGAATAAAAAGGCAACACTTCTCACTCATCAGCACTACTGTTGAGCTCCACTATCTGGAGCAAGCCCTTTCACCCTGACTATTCCAGTGGAGCTGCCTGGTGGCCACAGGTCAGACTGGTTATGCTGGGTAGTTTCCAGATGCTAATTATGTGTGAATGGGATCACAGCCTTCCTAAAAACAGAGGTGACCTTTCAGGGAGGTTCTTTCAAATAAAAAAAAGCTCAACATATTTGTACAGTACAAAAAAAGTAAGTAAATCAAACTTCCTGTACTTTAAATACTCTCCCAGGTTCATTAAAATTCTTGGGTTTCTAGAGCAATGTGAATAAACTGTTCCATTGTTAATAGTATACCCTTGTTTTACAGCTTCATTTCTTCAAATAGGAAATTATTTCATGAAAGAACAGATCTTCGGTGAGTACGGCTGAGGTCTGATCAAACATAGTAACCAAAGCTGGTCAGACTGTGTCCTTTGGACAGCTCGCCTTGTCACTGCTCTGCCCTTGTTGTCCTGGTGTCTTATTATTTTTGGGGCTTTCTCTTGCCTTGAAACCCTCCTGGCTTGGTCTTTGTGTCTATCTTTTATGGTCTGTGTTCCGCCCACTAGGTTTTTGGTTTGGCTCTGGTTCTGTTTGTTTGTTTTCTTGTTTCAGTCTATTTATTATCCGGTTTTCTGTTTAGGTTCTCATGTGTGTTTTCTTAAGTTCTGCTGGTTCTTGTTGTCTTTGCGTAACCAGTTTGTTTTAGTTTGGTGGTTCTGTCTTTCAGTATGTCTGCAGGCTTTTACCTCCATGTGGAGTGATTTTTAGTTTGTCTTAAGCGCTACCTCTTGAGGTGGCTTAAACAAATGCCAATTTGGTACCTTTTTATGCAGCAAATTGAGATGGCTTATTGATGCTTAAAACCCACCATGACCAGACATGGTGAAATACTGTTTGAGGCACCTCTTGGGCTTCCTTAAAGAACCAGTGACAGAAGAAATAAAGAACCCCTTTTTGTTTCATCTAGCACCTTCATTTAATCTGACGGTACATAGGAGACTCTCCAGCCTTGTGTTTCTGTTCTGTATTCAAGTGTAGAAAGCCTTAGCTGTGTGACCGTGAGCCAGCATTACCAGGACCCTGAAACCGAAGTAGCTTAATGGAAATCATCCATTATGATTTTGATATTTACATCTGCGTTTCCTACTGTAATGTAAATTCAGGGCTCTAGGTTCAGAGATGTTCTAGCACCACTATACAAATTATTTTCTGAATACTTGCAAGTGCAAAAGTACTCCATTAAAAACTTAATATTGTTGACAGCGTTTCATTTTTTATTAAAAACACACTCAAACATTCTTGATGTGGAGAGATACTGGTGACCCCGACTTATTGTACAGCACTGGCAGTACAGATATTGGCTGCTAAAAGTTTCTTGAGCCTTCTAGCCAATTTGAGAATTTTATCAATTTCTACTTGGTAAGAGCATTTTTAGGACATCCTCATTTTTTGCAATTTCATTATGACAACCAGCAGAAGTGTTGAGAAGAGCTTTGAGTAGCAGAGCGCAGCAGGACAGGCAGGGGGAGGACTGGACTGATTTCAAGTCTCAGTGCTAGCACAAGCTTAAATTACAAATTATAGCCTTAATGGACGAGATTCGCACGTAGAACTTATAAAAAAACATTTCTGCAGAAATCTAAAACGCTGTGTGAACCAACCACCTACACTGTACATTCAAAGATCAGCTGATTGTTTATTTTGTAAAGTAGTGACTAAAGCTGTCAGATGTAGTGCAGCAAAAGAACCTAACTGGTAATACTCCACTCACTTCACTAATGAGTACACTGCTGAATGTCTGAAGATGAATGTTTCTGCCGTGTGTGCCTGCTCCTGTTACCCACAGGCAGATTGACAAGCTGATCCAAATTGAGAGGGTGTTCCATAGGCAGATGGGCTTGGTAACTCGGGCTTTAGCCTTTGGGGACTCAGTTTGGCCCATAATTGGACCAATTAGTCTGAGCCATATAACATTATCATGCTGTACAAATGTGCTCACAAAGAACCCCCAAGTTCCCTAAGAACTGATACATACTGTAATTTGTAAGGGGATAGTTTGAGTGGATAGAAGGCATGAAATAGGCAGTAACTGACACCAGAGATCAGCTCTTTTATCCAGAGTCCTGCTACAAGTTTTTTTTAGGCTACAAACTAATACTCTAGCTCATAGGTAAATATTTCCCAAGACTGTTAAAACCATTATTACTATGGTATATACATAAACATGACTTTTTTAAGAACCAGCTGGACAATGTTCAACAATATTCGATACTGTACCGATTTATTTTTGTGCTTTGGCTATCAGCTGTTACAGTTTCCATACAGGTAAAAACATTTTTATTAACGGCGGCAGAAGCTTGGTGACGGATGCTGACTTACAGCAGGAGAAGGATTGTTGAAGCCCTTTTTCTCTCGATAATGTTTATGTAATTTATGGACAAACCATTCAGTTTACCATTCAGCTCCCAAAGTTCATTACTGAAGATAATTACAAACCTCACCACTGCATTTACCACGAGTGCACAGAATATGAATTAAGGTTGGAGTTTTTTCACGTGGATGGTTGCTAGTGATCTAGAAACTAGTAGTTGTAGTGTTTGTTTGTTGGTCAGTTGAAAGAATGATCCAGAGTTAATGTTTTTGTGTGTCTTCCTTTCGGGAACAACCAACCACCTCCATTGTTTACTTCGGTTTGTGATTTTTGACATTCCCTGCAGTGCCTTGTGGCTATTCCAAGACAACAAGCCGGGAGTGAGTTGGCTTCTGGAGCAAAGGTTTGTTTTCCCTCATTCAATACACAGCTGTCTGTGAAGAAATTGTTATCTCCACCTTTTCTCCCTCCTATGATTTAGTGTTGATTCAGTAGCAAGCAGAATAATGGTTTTAAGGAACTGGACACAAATGCAAAAACAATGAGGCTGAGACAGATGGTAAGGTTTGAGAAGCTGTAATGAAGAGGAGTGGACGGGCACAAGCTCAACACGAGGAGGTCGTTAGGCAACAGGGGAGGACTGACTGGAAACCAACAGACCAAAGGCAGCTGAAGAGTGCTGTCTGTAGACTAGTAAATAGTGAGAGGAGTAAAACTATACAAGTGAAGCCCGCTACTCTCATATTATCACTTTACAAAATGGATATGACATGTTTGCATGTGTGATTATTTACACATTTGGAAATATTTCCTTTGCAATCACCTTAAAGAGGAATGTCATAATTTCTCACTCCATTGATCTTGTTTTGGAATATTTGGTAGTGCTCACGATTACCAACGTCGAACCGCTGTTTATTGTGTAAGTTATGCTAAAATCTCAGAGTGTAAATAAAAAAAGACAGATATTTAATTTATCTGTGCACGAGACTTCTCCTTAGGAGTCACCACAGTGGGTCATCCACCTCTATATTATGTCGAGATATCCTGCTCTGTCACACCAACCGTCTGCAATTCCTCCTTCAGTAAATCTATGAGAGAATCTACATAAAATTTTAAAAGTGGAAAACAAGTGGTTGCTTTGTAAGGCTGGTCACACAATTAGTTAAATGAAGTGACCTGAGTGTGTGTGTGTGTGTGTGTTTCAAGGATTTTATTGGTCACAGCAGGAAAAGAAAGGAACACTGCAAATAACTATGTGAAAATGTTACTAAAAAAACAGAATAAGGGGATGGATCCAAGAACATTTCAAAGTCACTGATTATCCTCCTGATAATTCATCATCAAAAAATTGAAGGAATGTTGCACGAGCATACATCTGTCTACAGCAGACACAAAAAACTCAAAAACTCAGTGACCATGCAAGAATGGCCTCTGACTCCTCTGAAGCAACAAGCTTGCTGAGCTCAGAGGGGAGAGTCTGTGCCAGGATTCTCCAATCCTTTCTGGTGGACTGGCAAAGTGGAAAGGATATTAAATCTCAACGAGAGGTTTTCTGAATAATAATGTTGATGATTGAGCTTGTTGGCCATCATACTATGGGTGCTACATTTGGCTTAAACCAAACTTCATCTCCTCAGTGAAATAAAGTGGTGGCAGCCTCGTGATTTGGGGATGTTTTATGCAGCAGGTCCTGGAAGTCTTATGCAGGTGGAAGGAGGAGTGATCTGACATTATGGAGTTGAGCATGTGCATAAAGCCATGTAGCACCAAAGGTTCGACTACTGCAGCTGTGTACAAATGCACAAGGCATCATTTATCTTTAGAAACCTGCTCATAGACATCGTTTAGTTTTCCCTTATTTGGTAGATAAAATCAAAACCATTTTTTTTAGATCTTACTTAATTTTAGTTTTAGAACTAATGTAATGATTTGATGCGTTATGTGTTGTCACATTATTACTATTAAGTACATTTTATTGACAGTTTATTTGCCTATATGACATTATTCTGTCCAATATGACTACATCTCATCAGGCCAGCAGAAATCCATCTCTCTTTTTTCTCTGTGCACCCTAAGCTAATTTCACTCAATAATAGGAAACATAATGCATCCATTTGCATGCAAATTCTCAGAGATACACTTAAAATACAGGACATCTCTCTGGATGGTTCTCAAATTATGGGAGTGTGTCAACAAACAGTAGGTAATTTGGACTGTAATTATTACTAGGGTGTGCGTGTGTTCCAGAAGAGATTAAAATCACTGACCAGGGCATGCAAATATTAAAATAACCAAATCTCCCCTAGGAGTCTAAATGGGGCTCCAAATAGGCAGGAACCTGGCAACAGCCAGAGAATCTGAGGCAGTCAGCCTGAAAAACTTGCAAGCTCTGTGAATCAGAAATTCAGGCTGTCAGACACACAGGTTAGAACAAGACAACTTGTGTAACTGACAGAGGGTGGCCAGGTACACTGCTTGTAACACTCTGAAGCCCCGGGGAACAGCTGGTACGTAATCAGGGAGATGCAGATGCAGCTGGGTTTGAGGCAGCTCAGGAACTGTCAAGTGATGCAGTGAGCATGACGTGACCCTCTGTGAAAAAACAACTCTTGCTCTTTCAGTGTAAAGAAGTGACACCAACATGCGATGCATTCCTCAGTTATCAAATCTAAAGATGCAGCCTGGTCTGTTGATGTGTTCAGGAACAGTGGCTGATAATAGTCGGCTCAAACTGCAAATCAAATGAGAGGAATGGAAAGATTATGGAATAAATGAAGATAAAACACAATCCTAATGATCATGGTCCAGCGTTATTTAAATTACTGGCTGTGTTTGGTACAATCAGTTCCAGTTGGTATTTGTGCGTGAGAGAAAAAGACAGAGAGCAAGTAATGTATTGTGTGTCAAAATGTTTGTGGAAGCTGGTGTGTTTTAAGTATTATTTTTAGATCTCCTTTCTTTTGTTTTGTTCTGACATGATTTATTAAGGAAGGAATACGCCAGTCTCTCATCTCATCTCCTCTATTTGTTTTTCTAACTTTAAAATGGCAATGCTCTATTTTAACCTATAGTTTACTGTGTATGACTACAAAAAAAGACATAGCATTTATCTCTATATTAATGTATGTTCCTATTGACTAAAGATAATTAAAATAAGTTTATATATATATAAACCTTATTTATATATATAAACAAGGTTTTTACTTATCTTATTTGGGGTAAAGATAGGTGTTGATTAGATGTTAAGCATCTAATCTCTGAGCCAAGGGCTCATACTTTAACAACTTTAACAGTTTTTTATTTTCTATGATTATTAATTACAGTATAATTCATTATTTAAGTTAAGTTAAGTTATTAGTCAGGTTAGGTGAAGAAAACAAACTACTTTAGGTGAGATGTGTCCTTTTCTGTTTGCTGTTTCTTTCTTGCTCTGCCAGCGATAGCAGAATGGATCAGCTGCTCAATCAGGAAAAGTGTAGACAGGTTTGCGTCATTAGGTTGTCTTCGCAGCGAGTGGCCGGGAGCTATTAACATGAAGGAGAATGCAAAGCATGTCGCTGCAGTAGGTGATTAGGTTCACAGTGGCATGTGTATGGACACATATAGGCAGTAATAACTCAGGCATCCTAGCTTGTTGTCTTGTTATTTATTTGAAACTACCTTTCTGTGTTGACTTGTTTAGCCCACCCTATATTTAGAACCTGTGGTATCGTCCAACTAGATATGGCTGAATTCAATGCATTTGACTAGAGAAGAAGACTGTGGTGGACATAAACATCTTTGATTCCTCTGGGGGTTGATTATTTTTAAGAAACTGATCAAGTGGATGATTCACATGCACAATGTTGCCAAATGTATTGAGACACTTCTCCAAATCAATGAATCCAGTGCACAAAGCAAGGTCCAGCGGCACAAAACCCTGACCACAACCCACATTTGGGATGAATTAGAACGTAGACTGTGGACCTCCTTCCAAAATCTGTGCCTCACAAATGCTCTCAAACAATAATGGTTTAATACTCCCGTGAAAGCACTTTCTTTATAGAGAAAACCTTTAAAGTTTGTTTGTGTAGGAAGGCAAGCAGCTTAAAGAGTTCTGGGTGGTGCACGACTACTTTGTTCTAACAGATGCATACGCAGCGTTTGCATCTGCACCTTTTTGTAAATGTAGTTGTAATGTAAACAGACTCAACTCATTACAATCCCAGGAGCAGACAAGCAGCAGGCAATTGTCTGTACCCCTACAGCTAACACCACAGCCCCCAAAGCCCTAAAGTACAAATAATGGACAGTAACACCCCCCAAAAGAACTAGAAAGATGTTTCTGAGCTACTTTCAGCTCACACCCAGGTATAGCCTTTTAACCATAGTCTGCTTTCAAGGCCTGTATCTCCACTGAAACTGCACAAGTGAAAGGGGTAAAATATGAAATAGCTCAGGGTTCTGCTCTCACCTATTAGGCAAGTCATACACCTGCAATGCACCTGCTTGTATAGTGTGAAAAACTCAGGTAAGATGTCATAAAATGTTCTACTTCTTCCAATTTCAATAAAACAGACCACACTTGTCAACATGCATAAGCTCAATTAACATAATTGTGTTACTTTTGTAATCATGTATTCTTTGAGTCAACAGTCTTGTCATTGCTTTTATTTGTTATATTGAACTAAATGATTTTACTTGATCCTGTAACTGTTTACACACTTTTTACCTGATGGTCACTCTCAGCAGCACACCCTGTGAACTCCAATCACA
Organism: Microctenopoma steveboyesi; assembly: GCA_032359275.1. NCBI lineage: Eukaryota > Metazoa > Chordata > Actinopteri > Anabantiformes > Anabantidae > Microctenopoma > Microctenopoma steveboyesi. Next base: position 21,784,732 of record JAUMHF010000017.1, on the reverse strand, counting down.
ATTTGTAATGGTGACCATATTGTCTTTTGTTAACATAACGATTGTATGTTCACAAAAAATGATAAATTAAAACACTTTATAATTTATTTTTGTCCGACAAAATATCTGATCAAAAACATCCTCTTTCAGGATGGTAGCCGACAACGAGAACAACGCAATCACCTCTCTACGGGCCTGGTCTGGCCCCCCTCTTCTCAGGCAACAAGACAACAAATCCGTTTGTCCCCCCGTCAGCGTGCCTGATCACAACACTAGGTTAAGTCATGGATTGATTGTGTGTGCTGGTTTGATTCAAAACACAATCTTTATCTAACTTTTCTTGCCTAAACCCAACCTCATGCAAGACTTCGGTCTTGAACTCGGGTCTGTGGCATCTGGCTACACATCGTTTCCAGGCAACATGATGAAGGTTTCTGTTTCATTGCACAGGAACAGATCTTTTTGGAGGCTGTCTTGCAGTTGCACGCAGCCTAAGCCTAATTGCTTGAGTAAATCACATGCGTGATGATTGACCTTACATCATGTTCACATTGGAGCCGACCCCTTGCCCTCAGAATAGAGTACATGTACCGTACATTCACTGTAGGATTTAATTAGTCAACTCAAACAGTGTGGTAGTACCTAGTAATCTCAGAGCTACTCTAATTTCACTAAATGACACAATCCATTTTTCTCAGCTCGCTTTTATCTCATGTAAAAGAAATGCCTGTTTAAGAAATTACCCTCCCTCTAGCTCATGAAGACCTTTAAGCAAAAATCCTCTAGATCCTTTCTTTATTCTTGTGATCTTAGTTCAATCAGTTTTGTAAATTTGAACATTTCTATCCTAAGGCTATGAACCCAGAAATGTGAGAGTTTACTGTGTAGTCTCATTAAAAGACAAAACCTGGGGCTGCTTCATTAAATGAAGGAGGGCCAATTGACGCTGTGCTCTCACACAGATGGCTGTCATGCACAACAGTGGACAGTTTCATCGAATATAGAATTGATCAGAGTGGCTCGCTTTGTCTTACGTCTGCGTGCCTCATTCATTGTTACTGGTTGTGGTCTTTGACTAAATTGACATTTCATTTTTAAAACATCGCGACATCGTGCAGTATCTGTTGCTTACAGGCATGTAAATAAAAAACTTTTACTGCTCTCACATATTTCTGATGTGTTGCACTGATGCAAACCCGAAACATTCCTGTTTGAAATGTGTGAGACAGCGCATATTTTAGCTGTTTCTATGGCTAAGTTGTGTATATCCTCCTTATTTTCACTAGTTGCTCTTCATAAGAATATTTCACACATTTCTTTCTAAGGCAGCTTTAATAAATTAACAGCCTCCCTTTATGTGGGGAAAAATATTGTTTCGCATTAAAAACATCTGAGCCCATTTGACTTTAACTTCAGCACACAAGAATATTATTAAAACAATTTGGCCAGCTGCTGTCCCACCATCACATCTTCTGAAACGTCAGTGGTGCACATGTTAATTCTTTTTTCTAAGCTGAGCCCACAGGTCTTTAATATAGCTGCCAGTTTCCTCCTGCCAAATTTACACACAATTACCTATGCATGATTAGTACATGTGCAACGCTCCTGCTGTGCAATCTCCATCTAATACCAGTGGTTCATGTGTATCATCCAGTTGTTTAACAGAAGGGAGACGGGTGTAGCATACACTTTTATCAGAAGTATGACAGCCTGAATTTAGCATATTAGGATCAAGTGCCAGAAACAAACACAAACACCCGTACCTATTAATTATACATTTCTCGCTTCAATTTGAAAACCTTATTTTGAACAAGTGCACAAACACCCTTTTATCTTTAATGAAACACTACAGTGTATATTTAAGGCTGGTTGGTTTCAGTGGTGTGTGTGTGTGTGTGACCAGTTAACCCTTAAAGACGCTCTTTCTCTCCTCCTGTTGATTTCTCCAGTGAGCAATTAGAGGAAGATGAAGAGGATGTGGATCGCCATTCACCTTCTCTGAAGATGACTGCCAGTTTAAGTACCCTATAACTGTATTCTCAATATTGATCAATAGTGAGTGCTGCATAATTTGAAATTCAGATGGCACGCTTAGGTCTGTGGGCAAATAAAATGGTAGAGAGATTCAGAATAAAGACAGTGAACGATGGGCAAGGTGATAGAAGGAAAGATTTTTGATTGTTTATGCCTCAGTCTGTGCCTCTGTGAGAGATGTATTGGGTGTAATTTGCTGCAGTATTGCAGTGGTGTGGTGGGAAGGTGCTCTGAGAGCAGCCATCTCATCTCACTCATTAGAGGGAGTAATGAATCGCTGACTATAGATCAGTGTCAAGGGGTTACTCCACTCTGCCACTACATGAAGGTGTGTGTGTGTGTGTGTGTGTGTGTGTGCGCACTGAATTAATGTGGATATGTTGTGCATGTAGCACGTATTTGCTTATCAGTCTAAGTGTATGAGAGTGTGTGTCTGAGTGTGTGTGTGTGTGTGTAAAAGTAAGTTTATCAGAATAAAGTAGAAATCCACAGACGGCATAATCTTTTGACAAGGTTGGTGCATGTTTTGAAAGAAACATTAAGTTTTAGCTTTGAAGCTCTAAGAATGATGTTGGAGACCTGGATCTCTGTGCATACAGAAGTCAAAAATGCACACAGGTTTCCAGTCGTCCACACGTCCGTCCTTTTTAACTTTTTCTATTGCTTTCTGGTTGCCTCAAAGGTTACGCTAGCTATTCAAAAAAACTTAAGTTTTGGCTGCTACTAAGTTTTAGTACTTTATTGTTGTAGTCACGAGCACTCGACCACGTTGTGGTAACAGTAACATGAACACCTGAACAGTAGTCTACTGTGTCACATCCCTGGGCTTTGTTGTTAGCTTAGCTTAGCTTTGTCATTGCTAATATGCATTTTGAAATAAAACAAACAAACAACGACTGTATTGAGAGTATCTTGCTGGGCTGTAAAACTAATTCACCTTAAGTAATAGGAATATCGCATGCATAAAAATGACTGGGGTTCATTCTGCACCTGCAAATAAAAGATAAAACATTGTGTATGCTGTTCAGATATGTAACTACATCACAATTATAACTGTCCAGCTTTTGATCCCATCACCAAATACAAAGTGTGTGTGGGTCTGCATTTTCGTTATAAATTTGTATTTTTATATATAAAGAATGCAAATGTGGTGTGAGGTGGTGCCTGTTTTTCAGAGCGTGCCATTCAGTAGTGTTGGAACCTTTTTGGCTTAGTGTCGCTTCTCCAGCATCTCCTCAAAGTTTGCATGTGTCATTGTGTTTGTGTGAATGTGCATCTTTTGGCATTGCTTGTGCACAATCATAAGTGCATTCACACAAACCCAGATTCACAACGCCGGCGATTTAATTTATGAAATCAAACTGCTTCTTTTGAGGGCAATCATCATGTCGGCTTCAAAGCTTCCAATAGGTCCTCTCACTTCAATTCATGGATTTCACACATTTCATGATGTTTTCACCCGTGGAGAGACATGGAGCTGGAATCAAAGGCACGGATCAATTATCCACACTTACTACAAGAACACAGCTTCAAAGGATACATATCGGATCACAATCTCTGAGGGTTATGCTTTCTCCACCTCCTGATTTCACAAACACACACATATACACAGACACAAGGAGCGCAAACCTTTAATTTTTACACATTTTTGTATCACTGTCATCAAACAAGAAGTCCTTATTTGTGATTTTTGCAATTGATTAATCACGCTGATGAGTTTTGCAATTCATAACGGCAAATGAAGAATTAGAAGGGGTTTGTTAGTTAGTGAATCTGACCCACTTACAGAGGGAGAGACACAAGGAAACAGAGAGAAAGAAGACGCTGCTCTGTTGAAGCACCCTTGAAACTAAATTAATGAACCTTATGGAAGTGCAGACTGTGTCACACAACAACACTTGCAGAGCTGCGGAACAAAATAGAGGAAGTGTGGATTTATTCAACGAAACAACCTAGGAAAAAAAAAAAACAAAGAAAATGAAAGAAAAGACGAGAATGGGGCCTGAGCAGTGAGGCGTCGAACTCTGGCTCTCACAGTGATGCTCTGGTTTCGAGGGGAGAATAAAAGAGGTTGTGAAAAGTGGGCCTCCAGATGTGACTCCTTGTTTTTACGCCCCCTCTGGCATCATCTTCTGACGGTTGGATTGTGTTCAATTATATTCATAAATATAGGATCAGCTCACAGCTGACAAATATAGACTGGATTGTATTATTTAAATGCAACCTGGGAGGAAAATTACAGCGTGAATATGCAAATGGGTTAAGAAGATTAAAAAGATCAGCAAAAAAAATAGGGGTGTGTTTGTGGGATGGCAAGAATTCACAATGATGGAGAGAGGTGAGGAAGATTGAACGAGTGGGGTGTAAGAACAAAGTAGAGAAGAGGAAAAGAGATAAGCAGGAGAGGTAGGATGATGGGAATGGAGACAAAGTGTTTGGGATAGAACGAGAAAGGGTAAACTAGGACAAGAGGAGGTGATAAAAAAAGAGCAGAGGGGTTATCTGCAAAGAGGACTGAGATCATTGAGTGCAGGGAATGAGACGTAAAATAGGGCTGCAAAACGCCCTCTTTAAAGAGCAGCGTGGGACAGACAGACGGTGCAGACCGCGGCTGATGTTTATCGTGCTTCTCTTGGGGTGTGTGTGTGTGTGTGTGTGTGTGTGTGTGTAAAACCCTCTGCACACACTGTTTCACTCCAGCATTCCAGTTAAGTACAATTAATCTCATACTGTCACTCAGTGAATAAAAAATAAGTGGGGAGAAAAAAGAAAAGGCATTTTGAAAAATCGACTGAATAAATCATAAGGCGAGCATGGCGCTTTCCACCATTTTTTTTTCATTGCTTTGTTTTTTTTTTTTTTTAATTTCCTAAAAGCTAAAAAAGAAAAGAAAAACAACTGTTCTAACTCTTATACAGCTAATAGATAAGTTGCCATGGTGACAATTAATGAAATTCTTCCCTATCTTCTCTAAGTGTGGTTCCTCATTACCATGGTAATAAACACTGCAGGATGGTCTGGTCGTTATCACGAAGACAGATCAGCGGGAATGATATCTGTTCTTTCCCAAAAGTGCGGGTGGTGGTGGGTGGTGTGGCATGGCGAGGGGGGGGGGGGAGATAAAGCAAAAGATGTGTAAGAAAAGAAAGAAGCTGTGATGTTCACAGCCTTAAAACTATTTCCATCTCTATCCAGATGTTACTCTATCGAATTGTTTCATTTAGAATATTTTTCAGCACTGTTGGTTTTTTTGGAAGTGTATGAAAGTAGGAAAAAGGTGCTATAATAAATTTGCATTCAATATTAAAGCAATCGCAAGAGTCACACTTTATTAAATGTGAAAGAATCACTTCTTTACAGTGGTGCTTTATGAATCCATCATCCATGTTCAGAACCCAGAGATGTATCTTTCAGACGTACTGTTCCTTTAAGTAAGCTCCGTGAACTCTCACACTAATTACACTGTAATTATTCCTGCACTTTCTATTACTGCAGAAATATGTTCCAAATATTTAAAAATTATTTCACAAGTCCTCTTCTTCTCTCTCCAAACTGCATTCCACAATCTCAAACATGGAACTAGAAATACTTTTATTTGAAATTCATTCTGAAACTCTCATTTGAAAGCAGAGATCAAGATCAAGCAATAACAAGCTTCGTGATTTGTGTCAATACATTACAGGCTAAACTCTTGGGATTTTTTTTTTCCAGTTCTCATAATAAATCACTGTGTTGCTTCTTTTAATATCGTCTCTGAAGACTAAATTACCCATAGTGGGTGAACATCAAGAGAAAATATATCTATTGAGCGAATGATAACTTTCTCAGATAGTTAAGAGAACACCGCTGAAACTCTTAAAGCCTGTCTTCTCTGTGATTCATTGGAATTGTTTTGCATAATACATTCTTCAAAGGGCTGCTGGTAAATACCAAATGGTCTATTGTTATGCAGGAAGGTACTGAGGTTTCTGGCTTTTAAAAATCACTTAACATGATCACTAATCACTTTTGAAACAAAAATCTCCCTGTTCGCGACCAGTCCCCCCCCCCACATCCCCTTCCCATCCACATAAGTGTATTTTTAACCGCTCTGTGATTCAGACAATCCGATAAGCAATCAAGGGGGAGTCAAAACATATTTCACCAATAAAAGATTGGAAAAAAAACTTGCTTTCAATCTGAACACAGCAAATGACAAGAAGTATTTTGCAGTGTGACAAATTATTTCCTTAGCAGCTATTTCTGTGGGACTTGTGCTTTAATTAGCAGATTATTTGTTGCTATTGTGAAGCTGTGACGGAATTATTGGAGTCAATTACAGCTTCAGCTGGAGGAGAAAAGCAGTGTGTGTGTGTGTGTGTGTGTGTGTGTGTGTGTGTGTGTGTGTGTGTGTGTGTGTGTGTGTGCATGGTCAAGGTTGCTGGGAAAACTGAGATCAACAGAGATGTGTGTGCAAATTAATTCTTCGGTTACATCTTGACTTGGATATGTCAGTCAAAGACCAAACCAAAAAGTCTAACGTGTATCAATATGCCCTTGTTCTTGTGTAAGACATTACATACAGTTAACAAGCTACCTAAACCCATTATTTTAAACCCCATGTGACCATTATCTTGTGAGTTGTTGTAGCTTGTAGAGTGATGCCACAGGCCAGAGGTGCTGTATGTGTTTCTGTATGTGTGTCTCTTAAACAGGGGCAAGAACATGTAAAGAAATTACAGCAACTGAGGATCAGATGTGAAGTCCTTGGAAGTAGATAGACCATAACCATAAGTTGAAACAGAGCTCTCGGTCATGATCAAGGTATTTTACGGAGCTGTTGGCAGGAAGGACTTCCTGTATCTGTTCTTATCACAGTGGAGCTGAAGAAGTCTATGACGATGCTGTGGAGAGGATGTGAAGTGTTCTCCATGATGTTCAGTATCTGTATAAGCATCCTCTGGAATCCCCAGCTCAGAGCCAACCTTCCTGATCATTTGTTAAGTTTGTTGGTGTCTCTGATGCTTCTGCCCCGGCACACAGCGGCAAAGAATATTGAGCTTAACACCACAGACTAGTGTTGTGGAAAAAACATAATTGACTTGGATGAGAGCTTAAAGAAAACCCTTCATCTGTCTTTTAAAGCCATCAGTCGTGCAAAGTGCTGGAGCATCCAAACATCTTGTTACACACATCGAAGAATTAAAGCTTCCTAAAGAAGTTCTCTGTCCCTTCCTGTTCATAGTTTCTGCGTAGCATTTCCAGTCCAGTCTGTTGTCAAGGTAGACACCCAGGTATCACCACCATGCAGTTCAAAATCTACTTCCGTACACATATAGTAAGTCCAAAGTCTTATTGTCTCTGTTGGGACAGTTGGTGTAATCGTTTGAAGATGAGTGAATGCTGGAAAGAGATGTGTGATTAAAGTCTCCTGTGATTATCTTGAAGGTGTTTGGATGCTGCTGCTGTTGTCTCGATGTGATGGAGTAAATTATGTCCACCAAAATTGGTACCTCCACCAAAATTGGTGTATATAGTGAGTTCTCAAATGTTTTCAGCCAACCTAAATAGGCTTCATTAATTTCATTATGTCTTGTACCGTGATTCTGTTATTATCTGGCTAATTTTCTTTCACTGGCTTCTCTAGAAGACCCCGTGCCTTTAGTTTCCTTAGTCTACATGAAGCCCACTGTGTTTTTTCTTTTTAAGTAACAGTTTAAATGCGTCCATGAATTCAAGAATTTTTTAACAGCCTACATGTTGGGGTTGTGTTCATTACAACATGCTAGTAAAGCTATCCACCTATGCACTTAACAATATTAGATGTAATATATAATATCTAAAGATATGTAGTTTCAGAACACCTCTCTTCTTTTGTCTTGTCTTTTCAAATAAGGTTTTTTATTTCTGCATAAAATTAGAACATAGTGCATTGCAACTCACTAGTATTTTATTAACCAACGTAGTTTGTTTAAATTCTTCTGTTAGACTGTTTCATATCTAAACCCCTGCTACTGAGATACATACTTCAAGTTTTCTAACACTATGTATTTTTAAATGTAAAAGTTAAAGTTACGTTGGGCTGCTTAGAGAAAAACATGTCATTACTTTTAAATATAGTTAACAATAATGTTAGGATCCAGAGAGATTGTCTGTAATAATGTTTAAAAGTTACACAAAAATTAAATGATAATTGAATAGAAAGGAAGTTCAAAGTTGACTATCTATGATCTGAGCTTAAATATTCCCAACGTCTAAGTGCTACAGAAAGTCTGAGTGAAAAAAAATGCCTGGTGGTGTTCTGGGCTTCATCTCTTAATGAAGAGTGTAATTATACAACATTATCAGGTAGAAAATGAACCAGAATCTAATCCCACCCACAAAGGGTTCCTCGTTGAAAGAATCAGTGGAACTGATTGTGGGGAGTACATTATGGACGAAGGAGCCAATTGAATTTTCCATCCCTTCCCTTCCCTTCTGCCAAGAGCCCGTGATCTAACTTTCATTCTCCAGATCCCAGATTTAAATAATATTGCATTTACAAATCTATTAATGTGTCCTAATTTTTATCTTTTAAATCAGTAATTGTAGATACCAGCTCTATACAGTGGCATCTGCAACTGCAGCTAGTTGATATAATTGCGATGTACGCATGACTTGAGTATAATACCAATTAGCTGTGTTACCTCCTTGAAGAGCAAACTGTGTCCAAATAAACACATCTTAATTATGCCCGCAGAGAATAGGAGTTGGAGAACACACAATTAAAGTGGCTAATTAATTCAGTGTTTTAACATCACAGTTTTTTTCTTTTTTTGCCCTCCTTGATTTATGCCAAGAATCGTGCAACTGAAAGATTAATAAAACATTCGTCCTCTCCACAGGACTTGAGGTCAGCCTTTGTAGTTCACTGTCCTGGCAGCCATTAGCCTCTATGGACTTCAGAAAAGGAGTCCAGTGAACAGGAAGGAAATAAAGTCCCACTGAATTTGTCTGTCTTTACCAAACCAATCGCTCCACGCAATGCTCCTCTAGGCTGCAGGGACTCGCCCATAAACTCTTTCACATTTAACAAAGTCAAATTTTGTTTGAGTTGTATTTACTCTTCTCCTTTTATTGCCTTCTGTTACTGGGTATCATTAATGTTTGAACAAAAATAATAAATAAATCTGTATGTTTTTTATCTTGGGCTTTGAGCTCTCTTACAGCTGTCCAGCCGTATGCTTAACCCCTGCTGGATTATCAACAGATAGATTTTGGGCATAAATGCATGATCACTTTGGAGTAATTCAACCAAGCTAACTATTTGTACTCTGCAATGGCAGAACATGTGACTCTAATAGCATTTATTGGTTCAATTAAATTATGAGATGAGTGTGATTGGACACTATGTAAGTGAGCACAAGTGAGACATTCCTGAGGAGGAAAATGTGCAACAACAAGTGTGTGTGTGTGTGTGAGAGAGAGAGAGAGAGAGAGAATCAGCTTACATCAGATAAGAGTCACACTGGGCTGAGGCTCAACCACCGCAGCACAAATGCAGGTTCAAAGTGTCACTCCCCGGAGTGTCAGCTCTTGACAGTAGAGGAGTGGATCACATAGTGAGTCAATGAGTCTCTGTTGCTTTGTCAGGTAGCTTGCTGGAAGATCTCTGTATACTCGCTCTGTGATGCAAGCTCTTGCATTATTCTATTTAAAGGAACAATGTAAGAAAGCACTAGACAAACTACAGCTTCCCTCTTTATTATTTTTCTCACCTTTCTATCACAGCTTGCAGATGAGATGAGAGAAATCTGCTACTGCACGAAATTGTTTGTGCATTTATCGTCATCTGTATTAATAATCTAATTATTAATTCTATTAATTACATAATTGTTCATCCACAGCCCCATTGCACATCATAATTTTAGTGTTAAGGATTACAGTTGCTGCTTGTTTTGTTTAGTTGTTAGCTCAACCCTTCCTGTTTCCAGCCACCACAGCCAAGTATGAGTTCCACTCTTTTCTATTATTATTATTATTATTATCAAATTTTTTTTTATATTGTGCCTAAAAGTTTGCCGCACAACTAGTCCCACAGGCTTTGTCCTAAAAATCCCGTTCAAACTTTAAAATGTAGGTCCACTTTTGGAAACGTGTAAATGGACAAATTTAAATGGCCTGCCCGAGAGACCGCATGCTTAGCACTTAGCATGCTAAATACAAGAGCCGAAGCTGAGCTGTTTTTACGTGGCAGCAGCATGCAGCAGCTGCTCCGGAGCGAAAAAGCTACTGTTTTTACGTTTTCCTCTCAACTTTTAGAGTGTAGCGTGCCTATGTTACTCTTTTTTAGCTGTATTGTTACAAAGTGGTTGCAGTGTACACACCGATCGCAGGATTGTGTCTGACAATTAATGATTGTGATTATTTAATAAAGCTAGCAGTGTATCATGTACCAACAGCTGATAAAGACTGAAGCCACGACTTTAATAAACTCATATAAATTACAATGTATTCCAGTATTCATCCATTCATACGTTATGCTTTCATTTCCACTAACTACGACTACCAGTTAAAACTTACCTGTCCGGCCCCTTCAGCAGACCCCACAATAATAATAATAATAATAATAAAATAGCATAAAGTCAGAGGAACTCATACTTGGGGCTCTCCCCACAATTATTTAATTAATACATTTATTTCCAATGTTATTTGTAAACTTATAGGATATATGTATATGTTGTGATTTACCTATTTAACACTCAGGAGTTCAGTTCCTTCTGCTTGACTATAAATCTTTTGAGCTTTTTATTTTTTCTCATTTCATATTAACAAAGGTCAGGTTGTAGCAGAGCATGGCAGAGCAGGGATAGTTGACAGGTGTTGAATCTCATGGCATGTTTTCCAAAGTAATGATTATTGTTGTTGTTGATTGTTGTTCTCCCCTCTCCCCTATACTTAGGAAGGCCGGGGGGGGATTGTAGAGTTTGATGGCCACAGGAAGACATTGCAGCTCAGATCAGCTCTCCCACGCAATTTCTGCAGGAATTGCTAAATCTACTTCTTATTTTTATTATTGTGCCCAAAAGTTTGCCACGCAAATAGTCCCACATGCTTTGTTTAAAACTCCATAATCTAGGTCTAAATGGGGAACCGTGTGCGTGTCGTAGAATAACTCGTCAATCATGTGGTTCGTCTGTAATTACTTTAATCATTATTTGTCCCATTTGCTTAGAATCGTCCACTTAGAATGGACGAACAAACCGGGGTTTTATGCACATGTTCGATCACTAGATGCGTTCTACTGGACTAGAGTGTATTAATCAGTTGAAAAGTTAGAAAGGTTGTCAATTATAATAGTTGCTGCTCAATGTCCTGTTGGTTTTTAACAATATGTTGATATTATTAAATATTATTAATATTATTAAATTTAACCATAGGATTTTTTTATATACCCTTTCATGGGTCAGTGGATTTTTCCTCAATGCTGCAGCATTTTTTCCCTTACTTTTACTTCTTGCCTTTGACAAACTGGAACACACTGAACTCAAACTTTATCATTATTGATTACTCAATATCTGTACACAATATCTGAATGGACCATCTAATATGATTTGTTGACATAATTATTTAATTAATACATTTATTTCCAATGTTATTTGTAAAGTTATAAGATATATATCTGTGAAGGTTCTCAGTCATCCAGGTCATGGTTATCTCAAAAAAAGTTATTCAATAGCAACTGGACTTGTAGGTTACTTGACGACGTTTCGCCCTTCTATCCAGAGGGCTTTCTCAAGTCTGGTTAGAACCGAAGATGGTTCCTGAAGTCCGCAAGTTTCCTCAGAGTTTTCTCATGCTCACGCACCAGTCTTACGGTGTTTATCCCAAAATGTGTAGATACATATCTGTGAAGGTTCTCAGTCATCCAGGTCATGGTTATCTCAAAAAAGGTTATTCAATAGCAACTGGACTTGTAGGTTTCGCCCTTCTATCCAGAGGGCTTTCGCAACGTCGTCAAGAAACATACAAGTCCAGTTGCTATTGAATAACCTTTTTTGAGATTATAAGATATACGTATATTTTGTTTTGGATAGCCACATGCTGTAAGGATATCCAAACTGGACCAAAGTTGTTCTTTTCTCTTTTCTCTCTCCTCTTCCATTCACCCCAACCAGGCTAGGCTTGAGCCTGATTCTGCTGGAGGTTTCTTCTGTTAAAGTTTTTCCTCTTCACTGTCTTTTAGTGCTGCTCAACTGGGACTGTTGGGTTTTCCACATAATTCTGGATATACTTATATTCTGTAAGGTCTTAATCCTTACAGTGTAAAGTGCCTCGAGATTACTTTTGTTATGATTTAGTGTGATGAAAATAAAACTGAAATGAATCGAACTGGTAGTTTTGATGTAAATAACTACATCACAGCTCCATCTTCCATCTGCTTCCAGCTAATTTGACTTAGTGAGCCTACCTCTTCCACAAGAGCATTTTCTCTAATATGACCTGAAGTTGTGAAGAGTGAGCCAGGAAAGTTTCCCATTGTGTGAGTATAATAGTGAGTTTCCGGATTGTCACATTAAACCTCTGTAGTCTCATTTAGCCACTTCTTAGCAACAGACTTATTTGAGACACAAAAGCTTAAGGAATCACAAGTGCTAGAATGCTAAGTGATTGTGACTCTCTGCTAAGGTACTCTCAAGCGTGATCTCTGTCTAAAAACGGCTTCTGTCTGTCACATGAGCTGCCATCTCGTGTTTGCTGAACAAGTCTGTCAGCTCTACCTGCTTAATTCATATTTTAAGACCAGATTAAAACATGTGCAGAATAAAGAACTTGAGAAGGCATATTAATAGCAAATGCCATTATCCAGATTACATTACATCATCAGATCACATAGTAATGCTGGATGTTGAGAAAAATACGAGCCATTTTTTTTCACTTTATATGCCACTGCCATGCATAAATAAATAAAAGACACATTTGACATCATGTCATCAATTGCCAACTGCTAAATATTACAGAACCTAGAGGATATCTGACAGGTGGATATTGACTTTTTAACATTTATTTATTCTGTGAGAGTAAACTGTGTTTAATACTTGGATATGAAACTAAACAACTTCTGAACAGTATTATGAGCCCTCTGCTTATTACATTGTGTATATTTGCATTGGTCTGCTGTTTCCTTCTCGGAGCAGCCTGGCTCTAGTTGGTTGGCCATGGAAGCAGTGTCATAGACAACTCAGCAGTCGGGCAGGGAGAACGGGAGCCTTTATTGATATGCTAATGTTGTCGTTCATTAGCTGTCTTTAATTAGCGCGTGTTTTGCTGTGGGCTGAAGCTACCAATACTAGACCACTTATCAACAGACAGAAGACTCGTTCCCAAACAGACTGGGACACCGACAGTGAGAAACTGCCATCATGAAAATATGCTGATGAAGAGCCAAAGTGGAGCAGGAGGGCAAGCTTTTGGAGAAAAAGAGGAATTAGATTGTTAGAAAATTGGAAAGCATCAGGAGGGGGTAGAAACAAAAGTGGACCATTTTCTAAAGGAATGTCAAAATAGACCAAACATGATCAGAAAACCTTATCACATCCTTAGCTCAGTTTGATCTGTTGAAGTGAAACTATTAATTTGCATAATAAAGATATCTGATTTCCAAAACCAGTGGATCTGAACCACAGGTAGTCAAAATATCGATGGACCCACCCATAGCCAGACGCTGATCAGCTCTGTAGTGATTTACTGAAATGGAAACCTGGACTCGGGTGGGTACTGATGAGGTTGGGGACCACGCTCTCATACAATTTTGTATTTTGGACTGATTTATGACCTTTTCTTCATTCTATTGAGTTATTGACTGTCTGTCTAGTTTTATCAACAAATGTTGCAAATGTAAATGTCTACTGTGGAAAATGTGTCAGATGCTACAAACATGGTAACTAAAACTTCACAAAGTGAATTTTAAGTTTGTATACTTACCTCAGTTTGACCCCTGGAAAATCTGGGAACAATGTCCACTATCGTCAAGGTTTTTTTCCAAATCTGTAGTGTATCACAAAAGATAGACAAGTTGACTTCCATTCAAACTGCAAATGCTGGGTATTAGCATTGCAGTTGAAAAATAAACAGATGGTAACATTGAAAATGGCAAAACAAAATGAATAGTTTTCTACCAACAGTCGCTGTTTATGTGAAAGATAAATCCATTGTGTTTCATAAAGAAATGGAGTTCAATCTGTTCATGCTGATGGTTTCAAATCAAGTTCATAGAGATTAACTGTTCTTCAATGGTCATGACTAGACTGTTTTTGCCTGTACTGTACAGCTGGCAAAGTAACACACATTTAAGTCTGTTTAATTTACAGCATGTTGTACACTCAAAATAAACACTGTGCATTTCACAAGACCATGACCCATGAATGTTTTCATCGTTTGATTTTTTGATCAGGCACCACGTTTGTTGCTGCTACTTTCCTTAAACCATTACTGTTTTACTTATTACAGAAACATTACCACTGATAGCTGTCAGCCTAAACACTTCAACGCCTTCGCTACCTAAGCTTCAGACGCTGTTTGAGTTCAGAGGTCATAACCTTGACACCAGGGCATAGGAGAGATTTGCTTTAAATGTTTCTCAGAGCAGACTGTCCAATGCACCTTACTACTGAAATGAGTCAGGACAGATAGTAAAGCTATAGGCATTCATTCCCCTGGAGGATTTGAAACTCAGCTGTGTGTGTGTGTGTGTGTGTTGACTGTGAATTGTACTCTTCATTTGAATAGTATTTACAACATGTACTGCGTTCATGTCTATGCTGTGTGTCAAGTCTCTTGAAAAAGAGATGTTGATCTTAGGAATACTTCATGATTAAATAAAGCACAATTAACTTGATACAACTCTGACATGGCTGTGGCCAACGACTGTAGAACAATAACAGCAAGGATGTTAATAATGAGATAAAATGACAAACATCACTGGATTTCATGCATCATTTACTGTGAATCCTTTGTGCATGTGCCGCCAATATGTGTCACATGGGGAAATGTTGGGCACCAACACTACCAAGCAGAACGTCTATGTATAGTGGCTGTTTGCAGAATGTAAACACAGTCAACGGCTATTTCTGAAAAATTCCTAGTAGGAACAACTGCAGGGAAGCATGGTTCTTATGGATGTTATGGAAGTATCAGTGAATATTAGACAGTCTCTATTCTGTATCACTTTATGAATATTTGTGTTTGTGTTGTCATCGCTCACATCTCATTGTCACTTTTCACAGCTGTACTTTCTCATATTGTTTTTTTGTTTGTCATTGATTCTGTCGTGGACATGCTGTGAGAGCACACAGCTTGTCATTTACTAAGACAGGCTTTCTTTCCTCTGTCAAGCTTCTACTCTTTCTTTCTTCCCTCCCATCCCGACTTCTCCTCCAGGCCACTCGGTATGCAGACGAGATGCTCTTGATGGTTTTTGCTGTGAGCCGAGGTATTCTGTGATTTCTGATTTTGGCTTTCAGCAGCTTCAGACGAAGGAGCCGCCATTCCCCCTGAAGCCTGACAGCCATGTTTGGCTATGATGAGAGCCACAATATGCAGAGAAGACTGACATTTTTCTGTCATCCTCATAGACACCCAAACTCCAGACGTCCTTTTCATCTTCAGCAACCTTGCTTTGTTATTCTCTCCACTGATTCTTCCTGTTCTCTTCGCTCCACGCCCTCCTCTATTTTCAGTAAAATATACATTTAAACATGAGATCTGCCTGATTCGTTGTGAGGTCTCACAGTAGGCCACCTATCAGTGTGATAATCAAAACATGTCACTCTGTGGCCTTGTTGCCTCATGATTGGAATTTCATTTCATCACAAGCAAAACTATCACTTCTTCTTTTATCTTACTCGTCCCTACCGCACTCTTACTCCAAGTTGCTGTCATGCTGCATCTATTTTTGAAGTCACAACCTTTTTCATAGAAGGGCTTTGGATGTTTTAAGAGGCTGTTGGCTGACAGGCATTGAAGTAAAATTTGCAAAGTGTTTAATGGGACAGAAGATAAAAAAAGAGACCAGTGTCGGAGCCAGGGCTAAGATGCTATTTGATAAATAGAAGCAATCCATAGCAAAAATACATAAATAGAAATAAAATAGATATCAGATTCATACCTATAAATCTAGATTATGTAGGTGATGTGTAACTATGTTCTTACATTTAGTTATAGGGGGCTTCTCAATGTCAGATTGCCAGGGAACACTGCAAATGAAAATCCAATAACTGGTATCTAATGAGTGGAGTTAATACCTTACAGCTCTTTCCGTTGTCCCGCTCTGGATTTACAATGACAAATGTGTTACTGAAAAAGGTGACGCTCTGTTTTTGTGTTCACAGAAATAGAAAGTCAGAGAGTCACACCAGGACGAGTGGGACTTTATGTTGAACAGCTGGTGCAAATGTTTATTGTTGTTTTTGCTTTGAATTAAAATTTGTATTCTTCCACTGGATATTGGTCTGGTGACAAACTTTTTGGCAGGAGAGGTTCTTAGTGCTGGCTACAAACATTGCACAAAAACTTTTTTAATGTTGAGTCTTTTTTGTAAATATTGGTAATATAACTTATGCACATGTGACAACTTGGGTTTTATCTGAGTTTATCTGTGAACCTGTTATTTATCTTTGAATGATGATGTTGGACAACCAACATTAAACTATAAAACTAATACTGAAATGACAAAAACTTAGTAAGTAAGTCAGTAAATAGTATGTGACCTCTTAATAAATAGCTGCTGTTCTATACAAATTGGGACTGTAAGCAAGCCCCTTGGGAAACTGATCCCAGATTAATTCAGGAGCAAAGCAAACTGTCCAATTAGCACCTCTAACAGCAACATCTGAAAGAAGCAGTGAAGAAAATAGTGGGTGTGTAACATCTGGCGAGAGTCAGTCTGAATACCCACTTTTAGTCATGTGCTCGCTCTAACCTGCACTGTTAATGTTTGATTAACAACCATAGTCTAAAACAGAACTATACATACAGATCATTCCAAAGGGTTGATTTAAGTAAAGCAGGTCCACCATCCACTCACACATCTTGAAGCAGTTACAATCAGACATCTGGACCCATGTGTCCTAACTTATTTGAGATATATTATAACCATCAATGTCAAAATGATCTTAGTTTCTTTAATGGTACATTTGTAGATTTTACACCTAACTTTTTTTTTAAGATAAAGGTAAAACATTGTTGCATAAGCAACGGGAAGGAAAATGCTTATGCTCAACAACCTGGACTGGTGCTCATTTAATAACTCATTTATAATTCATCATTTAATAAATGGTTAATAAATTGAATACATTTTTTTGTTTTTAAACACACACACATTTACAAAGCTATGAGCTGTGTGGGAGGTAAAAAACTTTCTCAAAAACTCTTCTAATCTTTCAGCCCTGATTTTTAAAAGTAACATCAGCTGCATAGTTTTTGTAAGTTTGTTGCAACCATGTGTAAGTAAATCTTTCACAGTGTTTTATCTTGGCAGTAACAAGCCAGACTTAGATGACCGAGGGGGGTTCTGATTCTAAAAAGAGCTATATGCATATCTGCCCTCAACCAGTGGGTAAATGAGCAGCACTATTTTAAAATCAGTTCAGTGACACACCAAAAGCACGACTGGAGGGCTCTGTTCAGTTTTCATTCAGTCTTTGTTGCCGAAGTTTTCCTCATAAGCTGTAGTTGTCTAACAGGCTTGTTGGTGAGACCGGAGAAGCAATCTCACAGTTTTCCACGCTAACGTGTTAAGGATGTCTCCTCAGTTTTCTGTTATCTGTGCCTTTTCCGCAAACAGTCGTAGGCTCCTTCAACTCCTGTCCTCTGGCAAGAGCTGCAGAGAGCTGTACGCTTAAGCTTCCAGACTCTGCAACAGTTTCTTTTCATATGCTACTATGCTCATTAACAGCTGACCACACAACACTGCTTCGGTACATTGCTGCTACTCCTGCTACAGTGCAGTTACTCCCTTTCTTTTTACTGTAGGAGCACATGCACATTTATTGTTCAAATACTCAACCATGATAATCACATACAAATAAGTATGCTGAGATTTTTGGACACAATTGACTTGCACCTTTACATTTTATTATGCCTCTAGTCACAGCTGTTTCTGAAGAGCAATGGTGGTTTTGAAATATTTTCTGTCCCATTTTAATCGAAACAGCAGCTCAGGAAGGTCATGAGAGAATTTCCTACAAATTGGACCAATTATCAACTTGAACTCAGGGAACAAAGGTCGGATGTAAGAGTCTAGTGACATTGCATACATCAATGTCTGTCTATTCCAATATTGCAAATGAAATATCTTTGGGATACTTTGATGCATTTTTTTATTTACAATTGGCGCAGGCTTTACTTATATTCAAGTACGACCTGATTAGATTTTGGTGGTGGGTTGTTTTAAAATGCAGTTTAATAGACTAGCATTCGCCCTGATGGAGGCCATCTAAGCTTCTGCTGATGCTCGTGTTATTCCTATTGCACGGAATTCATCAGTGTTTAATTCAATGGCGTTTGTGGAGAACAGTTGCTTCTTTCCTGAGCTTGTATTGATCAAAGTCAGTAAAGGTTGAAATGGGTCCACAATTTTAGAGTAAAGAGACATATAGTACATAGTACATGTACAAGATTTTACATTACTGTTGTATCTTACATTACAACAGTCAATTCAAGTTTGAATGATGCATGCCCCCCTCTGATTAATTGTGGCCCACTTATTTTTAATTAAAGTTTCTTTGTGTACCCCCATGCTGGTAACATGGGAGTAGGTGTTAAGTAAAAGAAGTCTGTCCTTGTTCTCTCAGTGTGATTTTAATCACAACAGGCTGACAAGAGTTGCTTCAGTTAACCAATCGGGTATTCACTGATTCTCAGCAGATGGTGGCCTGCAGCAGCAGCTTTTGTTGTTTTTGTTTTTTTTATTTGAAAGCAAACATAAAACCCCAGGAGTAGAATGCAAGATTTTGAAATTGTCTTTTTTTCTTTTTTTCTTTTTTTAGGATTAAAAACTGCTTTTGTACGTGACAAAAACGTGTTATTTCCTCTTTCACTTCTTTAGATAGAGGATTTTTTTCCTTTCCAATGATGTATAAACTCAAAAGTCTGCCTGAGCAACCAGTAACTACTTGAGGGTACACGAGGACATGTCGGCTGATGACAGTGTATTCTTGCTGCCTGTCTGACTCCATACTGAATGGCTCATGCGTCTGACATAGCTGTTTGACCATGTTGAAAGACTTGGGTGCCCCCTGCCAGCAAACAATAGAATACCTCCCTCATTTCCACCTTCCTGAGTGATGCACAACTACCCTTTCAGGGGCAATGACCTGGAAAAGAGGCAAATGAATTCAAGTGGAGATGGCACACTCAGCTTTCACTCAGGAAAGTAGATTAAGGTGTGAGCAGGATCTGGTTCACTTTCCTGCTTTCTTTGCTGCCTATGGTAAATGAAGTATATGTGTCTTCTAGATAAAAAGATTTCAGGGTGGTTTTCATGTCCATTATTAATTCACTGAAGAGTAAATATGAGTAAAATTGCCCGGTACTCTTGAGCATTACAATTAAAGTGCTGCTCGTACAAAAGACCAGTAGAGCCACATTTTAAGCTACAAAAAAGTCTGTCCCAGACAACTCTGTTACACAGATCTACCCAATTTCACTGCATCTTGACGACAACAAGGATGAAAGTGGTCAGTTGTGCCATGTTCAGTGTACAAGGCAGGATGCATCTCTCTTCTTTTCGTTGCTTTAGAGCACTCTCATTCTTTGGTTCACTGACTCATGTTGGCCTATCTGCCCCCTAACAGGAAATTAGAAGACTAGTTATTAACGGCCGTGTAGTTATAACACGGTCTGATATCACCATTGGTGGCTGGGTGTTGTTTGCAGCTTTAAATAGACATTTATGTGAAAATATTGAGTCAGTTAGACACAGAATTTTGGTAAAATCACTCATCACAACATCTACTGAACTGTTGCTTTACGACCTTGACCATGTTTCATTCTTGAATGAGACAGACTTCACACAGCAGTGCACAGTTTAAGTACAACTTTTATTAATACTGGAATCATCACAGTGCGTTTTGTTACATTAGCAGTGACTAAAGTTAACAAAAAGGGGTCAATTTTACAAAAAGGAAGACAGAAAAGAAAACCGTAACTGCGGCAGAGGCAAAACAACCATAGAAATAATTTTGTAATAAATTAAATAAGAAGAAGTGACAAGAAAAGAAAAGGGGGAAATACAAGACCACATCGCCTGCAGGGCTACACAGGAAGGAAGAGAGGAGCAAAACATTGGTTTGTACAGAAAGATAAAGCCAATGTTGGCTTTGTCACAAAGTAATCCTTTGAACAAAACAGCCCAGCAGATGTGATATTAGCGCTGCAGTGGTGAGCTGTGGTGAGCTGTCATCATAGAGTTCAGGTGGAGGCTGTCGAGGAAGAAGAGCGAGCGAGAGACACTACTGACACTAAGACATTCAGTTCAGTTACAGTGACAGTGGTACCACGAGATCACTATGGTCACACTGTTCTGCATGGCTGCATGACAGGAAGTTGCAGTGTGTTTCATCACGTTTCCCCTGGTGGACCCAGTTAGACCCTCGTGTAGATTTAGGGAATCTACCTTAGTCATGTTAGCCTCCGACGAGTGTGAGCGAGTGAATATGTAGCGGGTTTCTTCAGCGTTAGCATAAAGGATTGACAGATTGTGTGTGTGGGAGGCGGGAGGGAGGAACAGTAGGGGTCTTAACCACGTGTCCTTGTGCAACACACACATGCACGCACTCATGCAAACAGACATTCAGTATAACCTGGGCAGATGGCTAAAGGAGTGGGTGTAGTGTACATACCCGCAAATTCACAATACTTTTTTTGGTCTCAATCATGAAAACAGTCTGTCTTTGAATGGCCAACACAGTTCTAGATGCAGCACTCTCCAATAAAGAACCTATGACAAATTATGTCTAATGTGTTCAACTTTTATTTAAGACATACAGTAACTGTCTAATGTATACATATTTAAAGCGAACAAGTGCTCTAAGGAGAATGGCACAACATAAATAAGACTGTCACCTACATTTCCATAGGAATTTCTAACAGCATATTCATAGCACAAGCAAATGCTTACAGTGGAAGTCTGCCAATATATCATAAATCTGAGTAACCAGGGAAACGCAGCTAAGGTACAGAGAAGCAACACGAGAAGTTAAATGTGGCTGAATGTTTTATGGTTTTCAACCATCAACATGGAGCCCGAGGGGCTGTTTTACCCTACTTTTAATTCCATTATCTCACATCTGATAACAGCGATATGGCAAGATGTTGACTGCTGGGACTGCTTGAGCTCTTCATTCTGTATATGTGTAACATTTACAAGAGGGATGTCACAAATCGTGGCTACAGTGATGCAGTCGGTTGAGTTTTTACTGGC
Organism: Microctenopoma steveboyesi; assembly: GCA_032359275.1. Taxonomy (NCBI): domain Eukaryota; kingdom Metazoa; phylum Chordata; class Actinopteri; order Anabantiformes; family Anabantidae; genus Microctenopoma; species Microctenopoma steveboyesi. The sequence goes on along the minus strand of JAUMHF010000017.1, from coordinate 21,763,278 downwards.
TTGCGAAGCATGTTATGCAAGATCTGGATCTGGTGAGGTGCTGAAATGTTAGTTCCTGCACTTTAATAAAAGCTCTTGTTGTTATCGTGTTCTCCTGATCTCATCGTTTCAGATGCTGCCTCAGTTGTCTTGTATCTTGAGGCACTGCTTCGAGCTTTAAGCGACTCATTCACCTTTACCCCACAGATGCAAGATATGGATTTCTTATCACCTCCTGAGCAGTGCCAACATTTAGTATCAAGAGCACATACCCCAAACAGTTGACAGAACAGTGGGGCCAGTGGCCAACGTGCTAACAGTAGTTACTGTAGTAGAATATGTCTATAGCACATTGATTGATTCAGAGCCAAAGGACATTTTAATGTTCTATGTTGGAAATATAGATTTTTTTTGTTTGTTTGTTTTTAAGTGATTCAATAATTATATTTAAATAGAAAGATACATAGAAAATCCACATATTTTCCTCTCAAAACTCCAATATGCAAGTTCTGCTCTGCCCAGCTCTCCCACTCCCTGCACTCTGCACAGCCCTACAGGTATTAATCATGATCAAATTGCAATTAATAAGTATTCTGCAAAGTGGATATCTCTGCACGACTGCCAGGATGTTTTGTGAATCCATTCTGACTCCGCCAGTTGCCAGGTTTTAAGACACATTTCTGCTGAAAAAGATACAATATTCTTTTAGGATCTTACCAGCCTTGTGCGTTACACATTTCCTGTGATGGCAATGTGTCTAAAACGACCAACAATATCTTGCATCACTGTTTACACTTGCATGTTCTCCTTGACAGAAACCTACCGAGAAACAAAGTAATATAAGCTGCTTTTGAGATGGTGCCAAAAACATCTGAATGTAATCAGTGTAATTAAAATGTAATCCAACACTGAAATGGAGTATAAGACATCCAGCTGCTTGCCTCAAAACCAGCTCATGTTACTACATACAGATAGAAGATTGCCCTAGCTAATGCTTCCAATACTCCTCTGACAAACACACTCTGGACCCATCATGGTACCACTTCTTAGCCATTACCACACACACACACACACACACAGACATTTCTACACATGCATAGTGTAATACAGAGACACACACCCACACAGAGAGAGGGGGAGGAAAAGTACGAAGAAAGGACGGACATGGAGGGAAACTGATCTGAGCTTGTATTCATTGTAGACTGTGACGAAAATAAAGAACAATTATTTTCATTAGCTTTGATGTGCGGTGACCACAGCTAAAGACGCTCTGATCCTGACAAGTGCAGTCGTCTGACTCGTGAGGCAGGCGTCGTCCCTGGGAGTAAATATCAGTGTGTGGATGTCAGGGCCCAAAGAAGTGCAGAAAAGTCTGGGACCAGAGGAATATGTTTTCTTCTGCTTTCTCCATACGCTGTTCTAGCTGTCACTTTCTGTGGTTGGTAATTGTCAGTTTCCGTGGAACTTCAAGCTTTTTAGACAGTGTTGCTCTTAAGTGTTTATGTCTCAATCCTTCTGTGTTCCCACCACTTCCAAAATCTAAATGATAAAGGAATAAAACAACATTTCCAAAACAGAAGAATAATTTGATTCTTTCATCCCTAGACTCATGTCACTGAGAAGATCCACTGATCCAGAGTCCAGGAAGTCTGCAGCAAGCCAAACAAACACGCCAGCACATTATCAATTAAGAGTGCTTCCAGTTGTTATGCTAGGCTATGCTAACTATCCGCTGGCTGTAGCTTTAAGTAGTGGCAGTTTTTTTGTCTTTTTCCACCAAAAAAACAATTCTCTCAACATTTGTGAGTATAAATACTGCTTGAAACTACCTGTAACATGAAAGAAATGTGCCATATTTCATATATGTAATAATCCAGATGTTGCCTAGTTCAATAACACACCTAAGAGAAGTCAAAATGCAGCAAAGCTACTGAAAGTTCCGACTTATTTCTGACACTCAATCAAATGATGAAGCCAAGATTAAAATGTTATTTTTTACAGTTATTGAAAGAACTGTGTTGCCTTACCAGTTAAAGAAGACAGGATTGTTTGGGCAGAGTGTGATGGGTTTTGTGTGTTTGCACGCATGCCCGCATGCATGTAGTAAACATGTCTGTGTGTATTCCCAATAAATGTCCCGTTTTCATTGCAGCTTCTGCTTTGCCCACGCATTGTTAGGCCTACTTCTATCCACATACACTCATAAAAATAGGCATTTCGCACATCTGTAGCAGAGTAGTTTAGCTTGTTCAGACAGTAATTAAGTACACAGTTAATTCAGCATGTTAAAAAAAAGACATTATTGTTTAGATAACTTTTGTGCTGTTAACTGGGCATTTTAAAGGAAAATAACAGTGTTGTATCTTGAACCCGTCTCAAACATCGTATAACCAGTCATCCTGTTGCATGACAGGACGTGTGCAGTTTGACTGTCTTGAACTTTCATTCAATGTGAAAACTGTGCCGTTTTAGAATCCCTGTCTTGTCCTGAGCTGTTATCCATAATTTGGAATTAAGCAGCATGTTGGTTCTGCAAAATTCTGAACTTTTAATTCAAGCAATATCTTACAGTACATAACTGGCAGTGAAATCAGCTCTTTAAGTTTGCGCTAGAATTAATAAACACACATAAAGGTATTAGCTCCAGCCTGTGCCCTTACCGTCACAAAACAGTGGTATTTTCCTTTAACATACCCACACTGGAACATCTTTGTAAATGTACGTACATGCACACTACCCCTGTATTGCTTTCCTACTCTTTAAACAGCAAACTCTATTCAGGTGCACATAAAGTTCTGACATTGCAAAAGGTCAAACAACGTACGTACAGTTTGATGTCACCCTTCACCTTGAGGTACATTCAGCATACATGTGTATGGATGTGTATTCATGTACAGTGTGACCTCGGCAGGCGGTCTTACACACAAACTCTTCAGATGAACATTTTCTCACCCAAAGTGATCATTTCTTGGTGTGGTGGGGGTTGGGGGTGGAGTCCAAGCCCGCTGCTCTCCCCTTCTGCCCCCTCTCAGCCAGTCAGATTTAGCTAATGCAACACAAATTGTCCAAATGTGACAACACACATACAGTAGGCCCCCTCCTCCCGAGACAGGGAAAAAAAAACCTCCATCCAAAACATTGTTCAAAAATTCCAAACATTATTCCGCCCATTACTGTAAATGAAATTATCCTAATCAAACGTTTTTAAACAGCCACAAATATGTTTAAACAGTGCTCTATTCAAGACAAAACATAAAATAAATACGTTGAGAAAAAGAGCATGTAAGAGTGCTGATGTCACCGGCTATGTTCAGGTCACTGCTAGAAGAGCGTACACACATGTTGATGAAGAGTTCACTACAGCCGAACAAGGACACACTCACTCTCAGCCCACACATCCTACATCCATATGTTACACAGCTAGTTTGTGTTACAAGTGGAGTTTATATTCTCTTTTTACAGTAATTAAAAGTAAGACTATATATTCAAACAGTACTGCAGAATGAAAAATAAAACAAACTGTATGAATATTCCCTAACAAACCTCTATACCAAATCTGTGCGCCTGCTTCTCGTAGTAAAGCACATACAGTACGTATTGTATGAACAGGCAGTGAAATGCTCTTTCCACACATCTCTTCCTCCCTCTAATTAAACCCTTCCCAGGAACGCATTAAACAGGTTTAACCTACTCTCACATATCAATGTCCATAAATTATCGTTTTAGCTGAACGGTGTTGCACTGACCTGGGGAATTTTTTTGTATATGTTTATCAGTTGGATCCCTGGAAATACATTCATTTTGTGTGACTGAATAAATGCTGGACTAGGAGTGTATGTTTTACTCATTAATAACCAGTTCTTCAGTAACTTCTGTGCTCAACCCAGATCCATCAAAAATGCTTTTCAGAACCACACAAGAAATCATCGCACCACCTAAAGTAGCAACAGCTCAGGCCTGTGCAAAGGCGAGGCTACCTGTTGCTAGGTGGCAGCTGAGATAACACAGAATAATTTTGAATTGCATTCATTTCTCTGTTTTTGGAACATGCTGCTCCTGCGCCAGGCCAACGTGTCCAGCTGCAGTCGACCTTCTTACCCGTAAAAAGACATCAACCTTCCATCCATTTCACATTTTAACTTTTACTGAGAGTAAGTGAACACTGTAACGTGTTACTAAGTAACGTGTTACTGTCAAACAGAACCCCCTGTTGTCCTATGGGTCAGTTTAAAATGACACAGACGTTTGTTGTACCTCATTCTGTAGAGAGGGGGAAAGTTTGAACTAAAGCAAGAGACAGTCATTCAGCTATGTTCAATGCTTTCCCACAATGCAAATACACATTGTTTAAAGGTTAAACTACATTTGCAGATAGGTGGTGCTGATACTGTACTGTGTGTATTTGGACATGGACATGAGTGAAAATTGCTTTGTGAAACACACAGTATTTGGAAACACAGTATCACTACATTCATGGTTGAAAACTCTCGAGTGCTTTCACACCACCCAAAATGTACTTTAGTAGAGGTGTCATATACAATACCTAAATTACTAATACAAATGTTTCTCACTTATTGTATTTCCACATTATCTAAGCATGTTGATGGTTTTGCTTTAATGTGCCCAGCTGATGAGATTCCTGCCTCCACTCCAAAGAAATTCCATTTTTCATGCTCACAGTATCAATGTTATTTAATGGCATTTTCTGAAACATGGTAACAAGAACCGTTTTTTAAGGGTCGCTTACGAATGTAACTCTTACGACAAGAAAGTTCAATTTGCAAAGTCTCTGAGAACAAGTATCTACTAATCGAGTCATTTTGTAATACTATGAACTCCACAAACAGAAGTACACTCGCCTCCATTGTTGCGGACTAGAAGCAGGATCTCTGAGATGTTCCCTAATGTGGACAAATAAAACCACAGCTGCTTTCACAGCTTGTGACAGAATAAGCTGAACCAAACCTTTCACGCTTATATCCAAAAGTCCTCTAACTGAGTAGTGTGTTTTTGCATTGTGGGTTCAATCCGTGTCCAGTGCAACTACTGTACATTTTAAAACAGTACTATTCACAACTCGAAGCAGGTGATGGCGCGTTGAGGCCTGATGGGACCTGATGTTCAATCTATTTTATGTTTTGCACTACTTTCTTATCCCATCTTTCATTTGTCCAACCACTCCAGGTCCACACGGCTGCATCACTTCCTTAATATCCTTCCTTGTCTTCTTCTACTTCTCCTACAAATTAAATAGTCTCCTCCAGACACAGTCTTTTGGCAACCACCTCTCTCACTTTCACTCTCCCTATCATACAGTGTGACTATAGCAACACCTAGTGGCTGTTGCACATACTCTCTACTAATTCTCAAAGTGCTTACAATTTTCCTTTTATTTTTCCACATTTTTTCAGTTTTTTGTAATTTGTTTTCTCCCCCCGAAAGAGACGGGGACAGAGAGAGAGAGAGAGCCGAGCCAAAACTGGCTCGGCGTGAATTCACAGTCGATGTGAAATTTAGCATTCCTGATGATTGCCTGAATGTGACAAAGGAGAACCGACAATCCTCCATTTGATCCTCTTCTTCAAAACAAGAAAATAACACACATTTATTGCTCCATTTCTGATTTAACATTTCCTCTCTGGTTCTAAAAAATATATATGAATATATCTATACGCCTGGATTACTTCTCATAACTTCTCGTACAGCTGTAACAAGGTAAATGACGTCACGAATATTAACAAGAAAACACACGCACGACACACAGGAGAAAAGCCCTGCCCTCATTAGGTAACCAGCTGTCCTGCAGCAGAGCTGTACCCCCCCCCACCCCCACCCCTAACACACACACACACACACAAGCACGCGCGCGCACAGACACAGTCAATCACATGTCCACACACTCGTATTTAACATTTGCCCAGATGCATACACATGAATGCACAGAGAGAAAGAGAGAGACAGAGAGAGAGGGAGGGGGGAAGGGGGGAAGGGGGCACTAGCACGGTTCAATGCCAACCGTATTTCTCTTTTTTTTTAAAGACTCTTTTACACTGGGAACCAGAGGAGCCCTCTGGCTTGTTAGCTCCCCATGCTAATACCGAACTTCAGTTCAGTGGGCTTAAGTACAGTGTGTTGCTGCTGAGACAGCCGGGGCCACACTGTCTCTCTCACCTCCGCAGGCCGCTCCTCTAGTCATCAGTCTTTCATCTGGAACTAAACAGTCGGGTTAGTAGGAGAGGAGGATGGGAATAGGTGTTAGGTTGGCAAACTGGTTAGAATCCATCTTTCTTTGCCTCCTTTTTTGATCTTGATCTGTTTTTTCTGTAAGTCTTTCCATCCCTGGGTGATGGTGTAGAGAAGACAAACATGCATCCAACACACACTAGTTATAGTGGCCTGCTAGGAGCCTGTCAATATTCAGCATTTCAGTTTTAATTGTCTGCATGGGTTAACATTATTAGTGTTAATATTATCATTATATTATATATAATTTACTCTAATGGTGTTTAAACTTTTTTGTGTGTCTTTGTTCATCTTCTGTTATGTTATAACTTTCCCTACATGGTTAAGTGTCTGTGTATGTACTAGGTGGTTGGGTTTGCACCACACCAACACCTGGCTCCCTATTGGCTGAAAAGTATTATCCTCTCCCTGCTTCTCCTCCAATCACAAGATGCGTGGCGCTGAGCGGTCATTGGAGACAGTCTTCCGAAGACGAACTCCTCTCCTAATGGTGGTCAACATATCTCCAGACCCCTCTGCCCCCTCGGTCCCTGTCAGAGTGTTGGTGGGGCCAGTCGCTGGTGGTGCAGGGTCATCAGGGAGGGCAGGGAAAGGAAACTGACCCTCTCCGAGAGCATGTGCACTGGCCACCAGCTCACCAATCTTCTCCACCAGGCTATGCCTATTTGCTGCAATCATTTGATCCTCATCTGATCCAGCCCCTGAGCCTGATCCCATTGCAAGGCCCCCGTGCTGTTGGGCGTAGACCTCCAATGCCGCTCCTGATCCCCAGGCAGTGTTGGGCAGGCTGAGGCGCTTGGGTGACGCCTTTACATAATCGAGTGCTCCCTGTGTGTCCTCAGCTCCAGTGAAGAACACGCACTCTTCACTGCCTACACGCACAGGCACACCACCTCCTTGCCCTCCACCTGCATATCCACCACTGCCTGCACCAGGTGACTGTGAGTCTCCAGGAACAGTGGGTGTCTTGACAGGCACAATAGGTGGTCGGATGGGGATGGGTCCCGCATTGGACAGCGTGCGCCTCACACCTGGTTTGGTAGACGGAGTTCTCCGAATGGTGGCAGTGCCTGGCGTCCCTGACCCGCCTCCACCAGCTCCACCAGGTTGTCCTGGTATGCCATGTACCCCAGGACCAAGAACGCCACTAGGTAGTCCAGCTGTACTGGCTGGCCTCTTGGTCTGGATCATCCGCCGGTAGTTCTGGGCGATATTGGAGTGACGAGGAATGGTGGACGACTTGTCAAACTCTGTCTGTCCATCCGGACCTTCAGCATCACCGTTCACTGAGTAGCAGTCGTAATCTGAACCTAATAGGGGGGTGGGTTGAAGGACATGACAGTTTTAAAGAAACGACTAAGAAAACAATGAAATTAATTAAGGAAGTCACATAATACTTATTTGAGGAGAACGTTTAGGCAAGACAACAGGAACAGGCAGTCACATTTAACACGAATGTTCAGACATGTCAAAGAGTGCTACAATAACAATACTACTCCCTGACAACTTTCCTAAACTATTATAAAAATAAGCTTTTAAATGTGGTCAGGAGACGTTTAAGAAACATGGCCTTAACCTTCACCTTGTGAAGGGATGGTGTCCTCAGAGCAGGATGGGGTTGTAGTCTCTGTGCTGTATCCACTGGAATACTGCAGGGAATCTCTGTTGCTTTTCTGTTGCTCCATACTGAGGCCTCTGGTCAACACCATGGCCAGGTCACTGGCTGCTGGTGAAACCTCCTCTCCATGCTGAGACATACAGAGAAAGGCCACAATGGAAAGATGTTCAGTTGATTAAAAGGCCAATGGAGGTGATTGTCTTTTATTTATCTATTTGCTCATTAGGGATGAGCAAATAGATAAGAATAAGATGTATTAACCAACATTACAACTTATGCGTTCAGCAGCATCACACAGTGCCACATAAGTAACACACACACAAAAACTACCAGGCGTTCCACACTAATATCCAGGTAATGGTATTCCCAAAACTGCTGATGGTGTAATCTGGACTTGCTTGGACATGAAGAAAATTCAGTTACAATCACAAATGCCTCTCATTAATTTGCAAATGTCGTATAGTTTGACCAGTTGGCTTTACCTTGGCAGCAAGGTTAGCTGGGGTCATCCTGGATCTCTGCCCGTCATCAGGGTGCGATGGGCCGGCGTACCCCTGAGAGCTCGGCGAAGCCTCGTTTTCCCTCAGCCTATCGAGGGGTTCCTTTCTCCTTTGAACTGCCGCCGCAGCCACTGGCTGCTCATACTGACCTGCTTTAGACCAATCCTGAGGAGGTGAGTGGAATTAATAAAGCACGAAGTGACAGGGAGCACAAGAGACTTGTCCACTATCCAGCAGTTTGAAGCCCTTCATCTGCGTGCAGAGAGAGGGGGCCTTTATCGGTGGATTGAGTGTGGGTGCTTGGAAGAGTGTGGTGGTTCTGGGGTATTTATGAGCATTTGAATGTGTTTATGTTGATGAGTTTGGTTGGTCAGCTCTCCACATCCTGCTTAATTCTTTTCAATCTGTATTTGATAAATTGCAGAACCAGTAAGTGAGACCAGAATACGCTCACGCGGCCAGTCAGGATGAACATTTTAGGTGAGCAAAGCAGTGTTGTTGTGAATAAGTTAATTGGATGATGAAAAGGAAAAGAAAAGAAACTTTGTGTTTTAACGGAATGCGAACAGGAAAACAGAAAACAGAAGCGAAAGAAAAGGTGCGACGGAATACTTGGAAGCGAGTGGAGAACAAACCTTCCAGATAGGAATCTTTGATGTGGGAGAGGAGGAACTGGATCCGGGTGGGCGGATATAGGGTGGGGACGCAGGAACAGGAAGAATGACAGAGAGAGGCCGGGTGGAGCCAGAGTGAGAGAAAGCGGGGCGGAAAGTAGCGAAGGACGAGCCAAACTGCGGGACAAGAGACATAGTCATGTAATCAGAGAACCACACACGGAGCCAGAGTTAAAGAGAGAGAGACAGCCAGCTGCGGTGGACCGACAACACATCCATACACGCCGCTACAACAGACACTCTCACACCACGTCCTCAGTGGGAAACAGGGAAGCGGGAAAGGATCATCATGAGATTGTCTATGCATCAAAATGTGCACACTAGCCTAGAAAGCCCGAGCAGCACTGCTACTTATTAGGAAGATCATGGGATGTGCTAAGCATGCATTTCAAATTAAGATGGATCTGATTTGACATTTATTACTTAAGTGCAGTAATTCTGCAACATTGCAGTATATAATATGGCCACGGCAACATTTTGATAACCAGTAAAAGGTTGGTTACTAACACCTGAGGCTGCAGTATGGACCCACTGCAAATAGAGTTTCAGCCATAAGAAGTGTTTCTTCTCCAGTCTCCCTCATGAAGCAAAAATGAGCCCATGCAACATTCAAAACTAATGGACATTGAAATACAAAGGGAGCCTTTCAATAGGAAGCAATTGGGAATGTCTCCCGCACAGTCTTTGAGGCTCATTCTGATGTCTTTGGATGTTATTCTTATAAATGAGTGAGCAAAATTAAACATGTCAACACATAGTGTGCTGAGAAGGTGATTGTCTACTATTGGTCATTTTGTGGTTATGTCTTTTCTTCCATCTAAATGACTATTAAATCAGCATCCAAGTGTCGTCAGCAGTTTTTAAAAGCAGAACCAGCTTTCATAGTAACTTAACAGCATGTAAACACTTGAATCAGCAATAATACTAGGCAACAACAGTTTCCCATGGTTGTACGATGTAGATGCTGTTAATTTTTCTTTTGATTATTCGTGAAGCTGAGTGTCACGTTTGAGAGGGTGACACTGTCAGAAAATACATCCACTGAGAAATACTAGTACTGATACCAAACACCATGAACAGCTGCACGATGGTTGTACATTTAAATATTGAATGTGGGGTAAACTGTCCTTCTACACAACACACTCTTAATGCTGTCAGAATGCTGTCAGTGTTAATCCACTGAAAGGGGACGGCCGTCGTATGCAAATCAACGTGGGGCCAGATGCTGCTTAAAATCAGAGATGAACATTTGTCTCTCGCTGTTGAACTGATTTTTCTCTCTGCATACAGATGTGCATGTAGATCAAATATCATACTGTGTAATAAAAGGGGAAAAAAAGAACAAAAAGAATTCATAACAGGAGCTTTTCTACTGTCCCTCGTGGTCACTGGGACTCATGTTGGCTATTAGATAGTGGCCTTCCCAGTGCACTGCGAGTGCAGCTACCATTAAAAGGTGTTTGACATTTGAAGCAGTAAGAATGTTTCAGGAAAAAACATTATATATTCTCTACTTTTAATTAATTTCTCGATAAAATCATATAGAGAGGGGGGTTTATTTATGATCTCATCCACTTTTACACCTGGCTCGCATACGTATGTGAATAACAGTATAAATAATCCAGAATTTAGTCACAATGTCTAACATTAAAATTTCCGTTTCTTGGAAAGCTACTGAATAAAACACAATAGTGCATGTGGTTTGCTCATTGTGATCAATAACTCTTATGGCTAAATACAAAGAGTCAAGCAGATCTTTGACAGCCACTGTGTAACTCTAGAGTCCTCGAGCAGAGTCACATGGCATTGACATTAACGTTTTTGCTCACCAGCCACTGTGGCTACTGGTTTTTGGTAACCACTCAGCATTTTCACTATGTAATACTTAACATAGCTAATCATCACTTTAATTTGAAAGTCAGGGTTTTTTATTTACAATATTAAGGCATTAAGTTTAATTTACAAAGATCTTTGCTTTAACTTAAAATGTGGTTTGAGTGTTGACCCTTCATTTAGCACAGTATAAATGTACTATATACTATACTATAAATGTATAAAGCGTACTTACAGTTGTGGGGGAGCTGCATTCACTGACTGACTGGCACGTTTCTGAGGCCTCTGATGACGCTGAGCTGGACGACTTCTGCAGCAGAAACACAGACAAAAAACAGAACGTTTAGTGATTAGCATCTTATGGCAAGGATCTATATGATAAGATGCAGGATCACAGTTTATTTCCAAAAGTAAAAACAAGACAAAGCAGCAACAAATGCTACTTTAAAGAAACTTCAAATGAGCTGTAGGACTCGATTATAAGACCACAAACACCACAAACCTGGTTTCCAAAGCACAGTAATTTGATGTTGTTATGTCAGTTAAGTTATGTTGCAGGAAACCACCACTATGCCTTTAAACATGTTAATATGTGTGTGTGTGTTTCAGTGGGTGCATGAGATATTTGTACCTGGCTAGTGATGTCCGAGGGCATTGGTGAAGGGGGCTTAGAGTAGATATTTGCGTCCTGGGACACAAAGCCTGAATCGTGGGAGGAGACGCTGCTGAGACGATGCGCCGCGATGCCTCCCGGTGGCGGAGGCTGGTGCGGCAGGCTGCTGCGGTAGCGATAAGAGGAGGAGGAGGAGGTGGGTGAGTGAGGTTGGGAGCCTCCACCTCCTATACCACCACTACCGCCTCCCCCCGATGAACGGGAGGCACTACTGTGGGCACTGTTGACGCTGCTGCAGGGTGGGGGGGGGAGTGGGAAGGGGGGTTGTGGAAAGTAGGTGGAGTATGAGTGAAACATGAAGGCAGTGGGTGCCAATGTGGAGTAAAGACAGTATTTAGAGAGAGAGAACGTGATAACAGAGATGAGTGACAGGAAAAGGCGCGATGCGATGAGTGGTTATTAACGCAGAGGAGAGATTGATGAGCGGAAGGGTTTGCGATTGGTTTACGTGACAGGTTGAAGTTCAGGAGGAGTTCACCGCAAGTTGTTGATTCGTCAGGTTAGTGCAAACCCATGATGCAATGACGCATTAAAGTCACACAACAGTCAGGGTTAAAAGCAGACATTCCCCAAGTGAAGGGAAACCAGGAAACCAAACACCGCGCGAGAGAGAAAGAGGGCGGATCACAGTGAACACAGACAGGAGCCCAAATAAATCCATCAAGAAATAAAAGATAGACAAGCAGAGAAAGAGACAAGTACGGAAAATAATGGATGTGGTGAGGGAGAAGGGAAGGGAGGGGGCAGACAGAGTGTATAAGCTTATGAGCATCCAGGGCGCACACACACACGCGCACACACACTGTAGGCATGCTTCAAGGTTTTTCCCTCTGTGGCTACGGCTGCTGCTGCTGCATGCATTAACCAGATGAGTTCATACACATCACGTGGTAATGTTTATAAATGAATACTTTTTTCAGACAAAGAATTATTCTAGTAATATTCATTTGATAATTTCAGATTTTCAATATTTGAATTTGCAGAGACTATGTATTAAATCGCTCTTCTGGTTATTTAGACGCTAAAAAGTTCAAGTTAAGAACCAGGCTGCCTTTTCTCTGTCTGAATGCTGTGATCGATTTTATTTAAAGATTCGGAAACACTCCACAGATGAGTGGACAGACATTAACAATGGACTGACACAGACTGACAACCACAGTGCAACAACACATTAGCGAAGGCTCCTCTTTCGGAAACTCAGTTTCAAAAATCTCAGCAGCAAACACTGCCGACTGGCTATAAGGTGTTTGTGAGTACCTGCACATGCTGCTTTTCCGTGAGCCAGAGCTGCTTGGGGAGGAAGGAGGGGTCTGATAGGACCAGCTGTAGTCCGACCCCTTCAGATCTATGATCACCTAAGAGAGAAACAGACGGAGGGAGCTGAAAGGTTTGCTTGTTTGTTATGCGCGTTGTACATGGTCGGGCTACATGTGTTATTCACCTGTTCACTAGCAGGGGGCAGTTTGTGAGGATCAGTTGTTAGCACAGTGAGGTCATCAATGATGGCCTGGAGATGAGTGATCTCTCCCAGCATTGCAATCTCTCCATTCTTACAATCAGAAAAACAATGAGTCTAACACCATTCTGAGATTTTCTGCTAAATAAACCCCACCTCTAGACTACTCCTTTCCTCCATCTCCTCACCACAACAGGCTGCAGTAAGCCAATGAAGGTGCAGAAGCGGCCCCTCTCCTCCACCAGGGCGCGGCGCACCGCCTGCTTCTCCGTCTCCTCCATCAACAGGCACATGTCGGTCACATCCTGCATGGCGCTGTCCAGCTGAGGCTGCAGGTCCCCTCGCCCTGGGTGACGGGCACAGTGATGACCAGAGGAAGTGAGTGAGAGAGGAGCAGGCAGATACATTTTCAATAGAAACGTCGAATGATAAAGTAGTTAGAAGAAAAGTGTGGGTAAAATGTAAGAAGTGACACAATTTGGGACTGAAATCAGTCATTTCCCTCAAGGCTCCCCAGAAGTTGCATAAGATTTTAGAATTGAAGAGGTGATTTTAGGACGGTGCTGGAGATCAGGATCAAGCTGAACAGGAACACATGTCAAACAGCTGCTTGTGTACAGGTCCAGGGAGCAACAGAAGCATGGATTTAGAGTCATATTTGTTAACCCTCCTCTTGTGTCAGGGTCGAAACCGACCCGTTTTGAAGTTTTAGATGTATGTAAGTACCACATACATTTGTTTATTGTATCAAGGCTTT
>JAUMHF010000017.1:21717924-21739000 GCA_032359275.1 Microctenopoma steveboyesi | reverse complement strand
CGATGGACTGGCGATTCGTCCAGGGTGTACCCCGCCTCTCGCCCGAAGGCAGCTGGGATAGGCTCCAGCACCCACCGGTTTCGGATAAGCGGAAGACAATGGATGGATGTTTAAACCTAGGGTATAACTGTAAAAAACAGTTTGAAAAGGTGATGGATGGTAGAAATCTGGCAGCACACGAAGAAATGACTGTGGCTGGTAAAAAAAGTGGATTTCTCATGAGAAAAGGACATAGCTTAACTTACAGCACCAGTGAAAATAACCTGATTTGAACTCTAAACCTCTTTTTGTTTGAACTCAAACAGGGCATCCAGATAAAATATTGCATGCCTCAATAGAACTGGAACTATAAGTTATCCCGTCAGTCAGACATTCTTCCAGTAACACACACACACACTGACCCCTCTCCCTGGACCCGTGACATCAGTCAAAAGGTCGTGACGAGGTCACTTCCTGTCAAAGCACATCTCTTCACACCAACGCTTTTGCCATGGCGAGGACTGGCAGTGACAGCTGAACTGACGAACGCTCTCGAGGCAAAAACAGTTAGAACACAGAAGCTGTTTCCCTACAAGTTGTCTTATATTTGCATTTCCTAATGTTCTCAGTGTTACTGAAAATGAGTGGTATTGTTCGCCTTCTGTTTTCCCCCTGCTGATGAGAATTTATCTTCCTCGCGTTATTAAAGAGAAAATTTGTTTGCACATCTATCACATTATTACATTGAAACTCTTGGCGGAAAGTCCCATAATGTCCCATAATGTCCCATATTGCTGCAGAGTTTCACCCTCATGAACGTCCACTGTGATGACTCTGAACAATCAATGTTCTGGTCCGGTTTGGATGATCACGGCCGGTTATGTCCCCAGTCGCCTCGGAAAAGCTGGGCGCATTAATAAATCTTTAAAAAGGTGGTGTGGCCATAACAAGAAGGACACGCAGCCTGTCATCTCTCTATCATTCACAGTTGATTTATGACATTTTGACTGACTGTATATATTCAACCATTGCTTCCTACTCAACGGAGCAGAGCTCTTATTGGTAACCAAACAGACCTTTCCATAGGTTTGCATCACAGACTTGGGAATTCCTAAAATTGAAATAAATTCATCAGTGACAATAAAGGCTTCTCAGTTTTGGCATAGTATAAAGAGAGTGAGGAACCTGCCCTGACCAGCAGTTGTCACACACTTTCTGTCTTCTAAGAGCTGAGCCAAAATATCCATCTGTGCACTAGCTTAAACTACAGCAAACTGGATAGTGATTATAGCTCATTCAGCCCTAATTAGCTGCTATTAATGACTCAAATACTCAAATTACCCTTTAAGGTAATTAGCATTTCAGGGTTTTTTTTCACATAATCTTCAAATAGGTTCATCCTAACATTATAATACATGTTATATGTTGTCCTGTGAAGTCCTGGAAATTCTAAGCTTTATTAACCATGATAAAAAAAGCTTTTCAAAACACTGCTCATATCATCAGCACCTAATATTACTGGGCAGACGCTTTTATTCATACCACTACGGTTAAGAGTTGCTGAGTGTCTTGCTCATGGACACACCTGGTATGGGTTAGGAGTCTGGGCTGGGATTCAACCCTACAACCTTCTGCATCTCAATCTGACTCTATTCCCATTGAGCTACCAGGCCCCTTTTATCATACTTCACACTGGTGATATCATTTTGTTAACAATAAAATAAGATTGTGAAAAATAAATGACGTGTATCCAGAAGTAGAAAAAGCAAAGCTGTGTGTTTACTGGTCAGTGAGAGCTGCAGAAGCTCCCATCTGGTTATTCTGCATAAACAGCATCTGACTTTATGTTCCAGAAAATCTAATCATACATTGATTTTGCCACATGCAATCAAATACGTGTACTGCAGGGACATTTGATCCACACCACACAGTCTAATGGGATCGGCAGGAAGATGGTAAGCGATTTACAGAGCAGCAAAATGATAACCCCAGAGAGGCGGGAACCTGCTGTATGTTAAGATAAAAGTCACCTTGATGACAGGAAAGTGCTTCTGTGTTAGACAGAAAAAGGTCAAAGGTCAGAGTCAGATGCTTGAGCTTAAACGTCATTTGAGATACCAGGTTCTCTGTGTGTATGTTCATTGTCGATCTATGGATACTAATGCTATAGTTTGCATCTTAGTCTTTCTCCCATACCAGTTGTTAACTGCTATTGAGAGCTGATAAAATCCCAATTCTAGGTCCCATCACTGAAAACTGAGGACCTGAAAAGCAAAAGGGACAAGTTGGAAAGCAGCACATGGAGAAGATCCACTGCTGGACAACTTCCTTCACTACCTAACAGATATGCAAGGATATCCATACACTTTCCCTACAGTCCAGCACCATGGACCCTTAATTCGCCTGGATACTGGAAAGCACAGTGTGCTGGTGTAATCCTTTAGAGTGGAGTCAGCTGGGTCTGGGAAAGCATGCACATTCTCTGGCTTTGATTACAGAGGCTTTAAATCTCTTTAACACACATACTGACGTACACATGCACACACACACACACAAATATACAAACCAAAATACACACCGTCTCCCCAGAGACCAAAGCAGGGCTGAACTACAGGCCCCCAGACAGGACATATAAACTCAAAAATGGAGGTCGGTTGGCAAATCGACACTCTGTGGCTAAAAATACCACTGGAGAAAGTAAAAGCAGCCAGGCCAGTTCGAACTGTACAAACATAAAAAAGAAAAAAAAACTGCGGGAACAAAGTAAACAGGGGTACTTATAAGGCTTTACTCTAGATCTATCTGCCTGTCTCTGTTTACCAGTGAGGAGGGAGTGTGTGCTGTGAAGCAAAAGGCAGGAGTGCTGCTGCACAGGAACAACTCCAACCTGATTTCTGGTTCCAAATGTGACAAAATTATGTTGACATTCATCAGCTAAGTCAAAACTATAAGTAAACACATGCATCTGTTAGTTTGCTGAGTTTGTTAGTAGAATGAAGCAATAACGCTTTTTGTATCTGTATGTAACAGTTGGTACTTCTTTATAGCAAATGTTAGCTTCAGCTACACAGGTACACAGGTAACTAGCTGAGTTGCTCAGTGGGTTTAGCATCCAGTGCTTTTAGTAAGCTAGCTAGTAAGTCACGCAGTTCTCATAATTCACACTGCTTACAGACAGTTTGACAGGCACACACATTTTTTAGGTAAACTTTTAGAAAAAATTCTAACAGTGTGTTCTAAGGTAAAATAGCTTTTAAGTTTTGAATCAATTAAACGAATACACAAAAAATACACAAAAACATCTTTCCTTTTTCCCTACAGATGGTAAAGGAAATGCACAAATCATGCTTACCCTCAACTTTAAAATAACAGTTTTAACATTCATTTGCCACCATTCTGGAGTGAGCACTAGAAAAAGGTTGATAACCTCACATTGCATTTATCATGGAAAAGCAATACCACCACATCATACAGTACATTAATGTACTCTCCTCAATTCAGAAACCTAACACTGAACTAGAATCAATGAAAAGGAAAATCAATTGAAACTACATTTGTGCACCTTGGCAACCTGATATTGATCTGGTATCTTTCCTCTCATCAATAGAAATATGATGTTAAAGTTTGAATTTTAATTTTCATCAGAACTTTAACGTCAAGGCAACATCGGAGTTGTCCTTGGAGACCTGAATGTCTGGTCAGTATATCTGTAAGGAATTCTGAACAGTAGAGGAGGTAGTGGCCCTGCTTTTACGAGGCATTGGCAGTCGAGTTATCAAGCCAAAATGATTTACCAACCCTGCATGGTGCTCACTAAATTGAAGATTTGATAGGCCATAACAAGAAAAAAAGTGATGAGGGGATAATGACAACTGAACATCCATGTTAATCGATATCATTAACACACACTCATTAAAAACTGAAAACCAAGGATTACAGGAACCATTATATGTAGTAATCCTTTGTTATTCTGGGCTTACAGTGTCACACCCTGCACAAATTGTAAAAAAATAGGAAATAATTGACTTAACTGACTTAACTAGTCTTCTGAATTAAAATGTTAGGATGCTGCATTCGTGGACCAGTTTATTTCTGTAAACACATCACAATTAAATATGCATATAACTGTACATATACTATCAGGTAGCAACATAACCAGTCAGCTCTGTGTTGTCAGGCCCAAGTTAGGTTTGGCTGTGCTGAGTCACACACTGCAGTGGTCTAAATATTGCATTGTGGGTAATGTAGTCAGGGCATCATGTATGCTCCTCTCCTCTGCCTCTCTGCACACTCCTGACCCCCTATAGATGCAGCTAGCAATGTTTCTATCCAGCATCCAGCAACAAACAGTAAGAACAGTTCAAATGACCAACACCAAATAACGTTTTCATAGGCTGGTTGAAGTGAACACAGTAAAGAAAGAAAGAAATTCCACATTGCCTATGAAATATATTAAAGCGCATGGACAAACAAGGGGTTAGACAGAGGATCCCCACAACATAACACATGGGCAAATGCGTGTGCCACTGTTGCCATGGAAACACATCCAGTAGGAAGGTTGCAGAGGAGAAAAACAACCCCACCAACACCACCACCACCACATAAATGAATGGACGTAGATGAGCGCGCACACACATAAACTCAGACACAGTGTGCATCATAGAGGACGAATGGAAACTATTTGGCACATACGTAACAAACATGACGCACGAAGGGAGGAATATTTTACATATATCGCCAACAAATGACTAAAGATGCTACCTCCACATCCACAGGGCTTTGATGAGTAACATGCTATCACGACATACAGATTAATTTAAAAAACATTGATTTGTGAATCTGTTACAGAAACTGGACTTTCTGATTTTTATTTCATTGCCTGTCTGCCTATCTAGTGGTATCTGAATTACCCCCCCACCCACCCCCATAAATACAACCCCACGATCGGTCAAGGCTGCAGCACGTGAATGAGGTTGTAAAGATTTTAGGTGAAGAATCCATTAAAGCTTCAAGAAAAAGGCTCCGATTATGTCGTTTATTAATCAATGTAGTCAGTGAGTAGAGGGTCCTTAGAAGCATAGCAGCGTAAGGACGTGCGCGCACGCGTGTGTACAGCTGAGCCGGCAGCAGACACGCCAGTTATCACGCCTGGCTGATGGCTGTTAACGCTGCACACACACATCAACCCGGTGCTTTGAGGTGTTGCTATAGTTTGAACAAATTCATTAAGACTTGCTTCATCTTACTAAAAACCTTGCTTGCACACGGACACACACGCTCACATGCATACCACTCCTCACTTGCCTCTTGTCTCATTAAACAGGACTTGGCCTTAGAGCGACAGGGCTCACTAAGTTCAGCTTCCCATGCTTAGCGAGTGAGTGCACTGCATGTGTGTATGTGTGTGTGCGCAACAGAGCATTTCTTGTGTTGTTGACCTCTGAGACAATACTGCACTGTGACATCAGGAAATGTCCTTAGAGAGCTGCCAGGGGTACAGAAAGAGGGATGGAGGGAAAGAGGAGGGCAAAGGAATGATGGGAGAAAAATGTTGGGAAATTAGAAGGAGCGGAGGAGAAAAAGACAAGAAGAGGGAAGAGGAGAGTGAGAATTTGGGGTGAATGATAAGGGTAGAGGATGCATTGAGGAATTGGAAGACTGACAGAAAAAGGCTTCATGGAAGAGTGAGGGAGAGAGAGAAAGAGGGGCTGGGGGAGTGGTGGCAGGGAATGTAGATGCACTCTGTGGCTGAGGCTTAATTAAAGACAATAATGTTGTTTTTGTGGCTCTCCACAACAACAGGCCTCTCAGCCATGGCCTACTTACCGAGGAAAAGAGAAGGTGGGAAAGTGTTGAGCATCTGTAATCAAGCATTTATGACGTGCTCAGCAAACATGTTTTGTTTCATTAACTCACTGCGTTTGATTGTTTTTGGAGTGCTGACAATCTATAGAGGGACAAGGTCAGGGACAGAACGGCGAGACATGCAACAATGTGGACCGACTGGGAACCAAACTCAACCGACCTGGCAAAAAAATGTTGTGACGCGCACCCATGGAGTTAATGTCGTGACAATCAACAGCTGGATTAGCTTCCACACCCAACACAAACAAGCCATACTGGTGGAATTTCTAGTATAGCCTTTCTTTTCATTCATTTCATTCTTTCATAGAAGGTGAAGCAAATACCCAAACACCCAGAGCACCAAGTGAACATCAGTGCTGCGAAAGCTGACAGCTGATGCATGACGTGTGTGTTGTCTGTACGCTTGTACGGGACTCACCAGAAACTCTCTGAAGATTTGTAAATCCCCAGGACATGCACAAATGCTTTGTGAGTTGCTGTGTAATGCTACACTTCCCAACAATGGATTTTATTTACATTTTCAAATAACATACTGTATATTGTATTATAATTATAAGTGTTGGCCTGTTTACAATCTGTGCACATGCTTGAATTCCCCAAACGCTAAATAAGGCAAATCATTACATCTGAATTAAAGATCATGTTCCCACAGTAGGGTTCACATAAGGTCATTTAGTACTGAACCCCAGATGTTCCGGATAAAACGTATATCTAGTTCAGCATGAACGATGCGGTCTGTAAAATGCAATCAAACCATCTTGGTAAGATTTTTCCTCTCCTCTTGGCGACAATGTGGTTATTTTTTTATCTGCCACCACTTCTCTCTCTCTCTCTCTCTCTCTCTCTCTCTCTTCCCTTGTTGCCTGGCAACCATGCTCATAAATGTGATCCCAGATTTCAGTGCTTTGCTTAAAGAACCACAGATCCATGTCAGACTCAGAGCAAATAGAAAGAAGGGGAGACACGTGTATCACACACGCACACACACTTTTTACAACACTGAATTCTAATTGATTCAGTTTTAGAGCACTTTGTAAAGATGTGTTTTTGAGTGTTGATCTGCGTAAAAGAAAGTCAAACTAAACCAACTAAAATTTAATGTTAAAAACTTCACAGTAGTTTCATTGTCGTTTGTATGTGCTGTACGTCTGAAGTCCATGCATGACTGAGTGTGTATCTGAGTAGGGGCTGGGTCATGCTGCAAGCTGAATAAGGGAAACCACTGAGTTGCATGTGTAGCAGTATAAACTTAAGTGGTCTCACCTCTGAGTCTTACCTCTCCTCCTCCCACCCATGGAGTCATCGTTGTAGTCAGCATGGAGACAGATTGTTAATGAGGGGGTGCTGAGTGCTTTTTTATTGTGCTCAGTGAACACACACCTGGATGTCTGCTTCTGTAGTGTAGGAGCAGTCACTGACATAATGCATCCTCAAGCCTTTTGCCCTAATGTTAACCAAATGGCTGAACCACAGTCTAATCATTATACATACATGCATGACATGTCAAAATAAAGTGTTAAAGAGGCTTTCTGAAGTTGTGAAGGCCGGCCAATCTGTCCTCAACATGTGTTACCAAGTCCCAGTTCTGTGGGTCCCACTTCATGGAATACATTAGATATTTTTTATGAAAAAATAAATACATAGAAATTGCTCTTTATTTAATAAATATATAGTGTGAAAAAGGAAATGGATAAAAGTAGTGGTGAAACTCCTATAACTAAATAAAAACCATGTAGCTAAAAGTAACTCAAGGATGGTAGAAACAGCTAAAAGTAGACTTATATCATAAAAAATATGGAGACATTGTTAAAAGTATTATGTAAACTGAAAGAAAGAAAAGAATGTGTTCATGTCTGAATAAAGAAACAGATAAAGATAAAAATGATACGTGTTCTATCACTTCTATTAACAGTCCAGTGAGTAAAAAAAAGGGTGTAAAACCTGATGTGTGGTGTTACACTTGAGATAATGTGACTGGGCACATCCAAACAGTGATGGTACAGGCCTGTCCTTAAAGACGTTCCCACCAACAGTCCTCTGTCCTCTGTATCACTCACACTCAATGTTCTTCCAATCAAGAGCCTCTGTCTTCTCATACAGTCATCAGTCCATTACGCTGAGGTCTAAAACAAGCCTCGGCTGTTGGTCTGCATCCTTTCACTGCTATTTAGACACATTAACTACCATCCCTCCTTCCACAGCACCACTGTGCATCAGATCTGAGCTTCTCTGTTTGCAGCCAACCGACATGCTCCTCTTCGTTTTGTCTGAAGGGGCTTAAATGTGCTGTGTGTTGCAGTTTTAAACGCCAATAAAGCTTTCACAAATTCAAATTCCTACCTTGCTATAATTACTGGAAAGTCACGAGACCACGAGCACTGGCAGCCTCCATGTCACACCAGTGGAATTAGGAGTGGTAGCAGTTCTCAAAAATCAAGACCACATTTCCCATAAACGTTATTGCTTCCTGAACCCCCCTCCCCCTCCCCTCCAACACACACTTACACACCTCCCCACCCCCTCAGCTCCCTTGCTCTGGTAAACATGCTAGAAATGACTTTTCCACCCTTTTTTCTCCCATCTCCACCATCTTCAGTTGTTTCTGCTGACTCTGTGTTTATTGCAAATCAGATCAGTCCAGTTTTTTTTCCATGTGGAGCTGCAGATCGTTTTCCATCATCACAAGTATTAGGGTGCAGAGCCAGCATCAAAACAGTGGCATCATCGCTGCCTGGGGATTCATAGACACAAAGACTGTCTCATGAGTGGATGAATATGAATTTACCATACAAAGCACTTTAGCTTCTCAAATATTTTAAAGGTTAAGTTCCCAGTTTCTATGCTCAGGTACCCAAATGAACACTAAAACGAGTTTGTCTAGCACTGATGATTTTTTTCAGTACCTCATCATTTATTACATCTCTAGTCCAGGGACTGAAGAGGCATTTACGTCTGCCAATATACTGTGTGCATGATTTTATGCAGGCATGTGCATGTATTACTAAGATTTATGATATTCATTATGAAGCCTTGCATTTAAATGCAGGTGCACAGCCTGGCAATAAAAGCCCCAGACATCCTGTACCATCTGATCATCATCCTTATCATCTCTCACTCTTCTCACACACACACACACACACACACACACACACACACACACACACACACATATGCATGCACAGCGGCACTTTATTGCCATGCCTTGTGCCAGCAGTGTATAGTGAGAGAGGAGGCGCTGTGAGCAGACAAAGAGATGCGGCACTGTGATCATCATTACAGGGAGTAAGAAGAACTCAAACTCATATAACCGGCAACATGGGGAGTGTGACATGTGGGACGTTGCCTACCAATAACGATCATGATTTCCAACAACAGTGCTTAAAAGCTATCGCATAGGTGTCATAACTTACTTTTCTTCCTAAATGGCAGTTACATCTGTTCAAACCAGAGGCCAGAGGACAAACTGTAAAGAGCATTATCTGATGCAGTTACAGCAGATAACACGTTTTCCAGAGAGGTGAGGACATTTTTTATAAAATAAGAAGTAGAACGTCACACGTCATGTGTCTGGTAATCTGAAAATCCCCTCAATGAGCTTCCATCAGTAAACTTCAACAGCGTTTATTGTAAAATTGTAGTTTAATTTACGACCACTTAAAAATGCTCCCTGCGTTTTATAAATCTCACCAGTCGTCCAGTTGGGACTGAAGGGCCACAGATGAAAAAGAAGCATATGATTATGTTACCAAACATTCTGTCGCTCACACATCCTTATTGTCAGTGTTAAAGCTGTGAGAGAAGAAAAAGTTTCATTCAAATAATGTGAGTTTTTTCCCTAATACTGAAACAAGGATGGAAAACAAGTGGTTAAACACTTCCAGAAGAGAAGGTTATTAAACAGACCACATACACACGGCCCCCAGGTCAAGCATTTAGTTGTGTTGCACACTGTCACATGCACATACACAACACGTGTGTGTCTGGGGAGAGGGCTAAGAGAGGGGACTGGAGGGCACATCTGAAAGTGCACTCGAATTCACCCCTCACCAGGGAATTCACAAGAACTTGCACATTTTCTACCGCACATCAGAGACATAAAAAAAATAACTCTTCCTCCAACTCACAAACTTCATCAGCTTGGTGTCCTGCAGTAGACAAGGTCTGGTCAAGTCAGTGGGACTGAAGCAGTTGCTGTGGCTCAGTTGGTAGGACAGACATCTACAAACCCCAGGGTTTCCTCGCACTATTTCACCTTTCTGACAATATATTTAAAACATTATCCCTCAGTCCTGGGAACTGTCCTCAGATTATTTACTTAAGTAAATGTATCTGTACCACAGTGCAGAAATACTGATAGTAAAGGTCCTGCAATAAAAATGTTACTTAAAAAATACAGCAGTAAATACATGTAGAGATGTTAGTTACATAAGAGCACTGCAAAATGTCTTGGAAATCCAACCAAGTGACACTGCTCTTGCTCTCATCTCAAGCCTGGAGCCCTGCCTCTACTCCAGTTCATCTCAACTCTGACTCCTAACCTGTAAGATATCAATTTACTTAGTCTGACACGGTATCTGAACACACCTGATCCAGGTAATCAGCAGTTGCTATGGCAGGAATTTTTGGAAAACAAGACCAAGGTTGGAAACCAAGGCCCCAATATCAAGAAACCCTGCTAAATATTTTCCAAACATGACATACATTTCCTTCATTTCTGTGGAGCTAATGAAACATCCAGCGCGTTTGAGTTCACAAGAAACATGGTCGACAGCAGAACAAAAAACGCGAGGGCAAAAATGCTGTTGGTACAAAAGCGGAGCACACGATCATCAGTACCCTTTAGGGCTTGATTCACACACATACACACACACACACACTGTAATAAGTGGCACATTGATACAGTGACTAGCGGGAAGACAGAAAGCATCATTATTGGTGCCGTCTCCTGCCTCCAACCATTTAGCAAATCTATTAGAGAACATCACACGCTGGGAAAGAGCAGCGCTTATGCAGCAGACTCCACCAGGAATGACTCATCAGTACAAAAAGCACAAAGAGCCTCTGATGAACAGTCTGCATCTGCGTGACAGCATTATTTATGCTATATATTTGCCTCTGTGTGGTTGGCACTGTTAGCAGCGGGTGAAATCAGCAGACAGAGCCCGGCGTTTTCCTGTCTGGCCCGTAAAAGCAGCGTGAGCCTCCGTCCTGTATCCTCCGCTATAGGAGCCCACCTGGGGCAGAACACGCACACGTCACCAACTCATACACACTGTCTGGCATCTGCACCTAATAAGCTGCAACTGGAAGTGACACTCCGCATACTGAAGTCCTACTTTTTATTCTCTTCTCTGATTGGTACCGTAGGGTTCAGTTGGACTTCAGTAGGCAGCGGGTGTTTGTCTGACCTTCTCAGCTCTCAGCCCACGCTCGATTAAAACTAGTGCCAAGCTTTAAGCTAACACAGATAATATTATGGGTGTTCAGCCAAAGAAGAAACTACTGACCAAAATCCAAGTGGTCTTTTTCTGTCCATGCAGCAGAAGAAAAAAGATAATCCCAATGTAGGGGTTTTCCAGTTTCACAATACTGTTTAGAGACACATTTCTGTGGCACATTGCCTCACATTTCACACAAAACGCGTACAACATTTATAACAGGGAGCACTGCAGCTAGTAGCAGCTATATAAATCTACATAACGTAAAGGATATTACACTTCTCATATGGTCAGATTTAAACATAAACCATCAACCCTGAATACCACATTGTTTGCAATTAATATCGTAAACGGAACTTCCTGTCTGATAAAACATGTATGTTCTGCCTTGTATCAGTATCTCCAAGCTTTTGTTGTCCACCGGCTTTGAGGTTTGGGAACCTTAAAGTTGGTGGGACCACTTTCATCAGCCAAAAGAGAGTTCAGCAGGCTGGCAGGTGACAGATAGATCTGCAGAAACTCAAACCACCAACACTGCACTGGCAACGGTCACACGTTCTCTGCCAACGGACATAACTTATACATAGAGTAGATGGCAACTGGTTACTTCACACACACAGCTGTCCTACCTCTGGTGTTGGTAGCCATGTCTGCCACCTTCTGAAAGGCATCCAGGAAGGCCACAGCAGCCAGAACCGTGGTCCTACATGAAAAGAAAAGCAAGCTTTTCTTAATGAGGTCTGGTTCCACACTGGTAATGTAATAATCACATTACTGATCTGATCAATTCATTTAAAATAGGAAGAAAAGCTTCCCAAAATTCTGTTACACAGTTTGACACAAACTATATGTGTAGTGACTTAATTGTGTTCCCAGATTAACTTACCGGAGCTGGGAATGCAGCTTTGTGGCCTTGGCGCTGAAGTCCTCCCACACGGGATAGGAGCACTGCCAACACACAAACAAATATCACAAATTAATAAGCACACGACAGCAGGTACTTTCTACAGCAGGTGTTAGGGTTTAGGGTTAGCCTTTGTGTTTATCATGTAAAAGGACTTTGACTGTGTTTTTTTTTAGCCCAGGCTACAGGGGAGCCACTCTAAATAGATGCATGTTACATCAACTTTAATGCCTGTGGGTCACATGAGGGCAGGTCACTTCACTTCATCTTTTGAAATCGCACGGACCACACTGGGGATGGTGCGCACTGCGTAGCTGTGTTTCTGAACTGGATCCACAAGCATTTTAGCTGCATGTTCATCTCCTCTGATGGTCACCAAGTCCTCAAGTGTTCATCACACTGGATTATGTAACACAATGTATAACATTAAAGTTTGAGATGTACAGACAGATCTCACTGCTATTTTAAATTAGTTTACTTTAAAGCCACATTTTTATTTCGTTGTCACTTTTCTCCTCATGTTTCATCCTAAATTAAGCTACATTTAAACAGCTTAATGTACAGGATATGATGCTCTTATTGAAATCTTTTTCTACCTTTTTAGGTTTATAAGTGTCTGTCTATCCCATCTATCCCCATTCTAGTTCCACAAAAGCACACATCCACACACATACCTATCCTCTTTTTTTTCACCCATCCTCCACCTCTTCCTACACCCGCAAAACAGCAGCCAAGCCTCCTCTCCTCCATATACAGCCATCTAATCTCTCCAGCCAAACATACACACAGAACACAGCCGCTGGCCTCAGACTGCATCAAAGCGCAGACGACACTGCTCACACAATTCAAAGCTAAAGCTGTGTCTCTGTAGGATGCTGACCCTCACTCGCCCCACCTCTAAACTGGATGACTGCCTGATCGCACAGCCCGAGCCTCCACACATATCACATTATACATGATTCAGGTTAACCTCTAATCCTGTTAAACTGCTACAAATTGTTTGTGTCTATGTCACGATCAGATTGTGTTTGAGAGAAGGAGCATCAGATAATGTGAACTTTCAGAAATGAGAGTGAAAGCAGACAGCAGAGAGCAAGTGTGTGTGTGTGTGTGTGTTGTGGGGGTGGGGGTGGGGCATCCTGAAGTGATGTCAGACTGGCACAGACAGTAAGAGCTGTATACTCTTTGATCTGGCCTGTTTGATGTGCCTTAATTTGGTTTTTGGAATCACAGCGCTACAGTGGTATCAAAATCTACCTCCCTTCACCAGCCGCTATCAACACACACACACACACACACACACACACACACACACTGATCCCTCCTCTCGCAGACTGTTTGAAGTGTCCTGTGGAGATTAAGTAGTGTGAATGGGAGATAACGTGAAGTGATGTCTCCTCATTTAACACACACACACACACACGCATGCAGGCCTACATACAGCGCACACGGGCTGGCTGTGCCTCATTAGCATATGGGGGGGGGGATTTCAATCCCGGTGGCAAGTGACCAAGTGTTGACTGATTTGTATGTGTGGGTCATGTCTTTCTGTTCCGTAGGTCTCGTCCCAGATACACTGTGTTGGCAGTCACCTGCTGAACCACCTCAATGTTCAGGGTAAATGTAGCATTAATGTGATGAATATGCTGCAGGACACTTAAAGAATCTGAGATAAATTTGGATGGCTAGACAACTCTGCATCTCCAAAGTGGAAAGCCCTGTGAGGTGTACAAGTCAGCACATCCGCTGAAACAGTGACAGGGTCATAGGAGCCCATGCCGTCATGGAGCAATGAAAAAAGGTCAATCGTGTTTTCTTTTGTTTCCCATGTGACCTTGAAATTCTCAAGATCTCAGTCTGATCAAGCATCTGTGCTGTAAAAGAAGTGCAGTCCATGGGGTCCATCTTTGCAGGCCTTAAAGAATATGCTGCTACCGGATTATTTTCATAGATACCAGATTCAGTTATTGTCGCAGTGTCCCATATACAATGTATGGGGGTTGTCACAACAGCTCATTGTCTGCACATTTATTAAGCATGTTATGCTGAAAACCCTTTCTAATGTAACCCTCCCCTATTGTCACTTGGCTTTGGAAGAACACACAGACTGGTTTGTGCAATCTCAGTGACTGGGCGTCTGTTTTATTGTTTGTTTTTTGGACCTTCTGGGCATCCAGTGGCTAATCCAGGTTAAGTTATCTGGGATCTTGCCAAGAGGAGCTGGGTGACAAACTGCAAACTGGAGTCAACTGATCTGAAAATTACTTTTAATTTTAACCACATTCAGTGGAACCCTACTGTAATACGACTCACGTGTGTACTTAAAGTTTAACAAACACTGAATGTGTCTTTAAGAGTATTAATTTGAATTATGAATCAATATCCATGATATTACTATAGCATCCCTAATTATCGTCATAAATCTAAGCTCTGCTGTGTGAGTTCTTTTTGAAATCAGAGAGGTGACAGAACAACGCTGTCAGCCTCAGAGCTCCACTCGCTATAAATATGTCTGCGAGAGCGTTTGGTTGTCTCAACCGGTGCGAAGCTCACCGACCGTGACCATAACCACTGCTCTCACATGATCCCAGCACTTGGAATATCTCTGTGGCTGAGGGGCAAATGCATCAGCGTGTGAGAGAAACAGAGTGGGAGACAGTGAGTGTGTGAAAAAGCGTCTGGGTAGCACACTATTACATCACCACTTCCGGTGTCACCGAAAGACTGGGAAGGCCGCGCATGATTACCTCTCATGCACACGCACGCAGGCTGACACAGATACTATCTAGTTTATTCTATGTATAGCTTTGTACCTTGATACTTCTCCCACTGTCACTTTACTCCTCATTCCTCCTGTCTGGGTTTATTTCTGCCCGTGTGAGATTAAAGCTACACACGGTGCAGCGAGCTGTGCCGCTGCATTTCTTTTCCATGAAGAACAGTAAATCACTAATTTACCACTCAGTTCAATCAAATAGGTTTCGAAATCACACAGTGAGATCTCTCGTGTTTTGATGTGAATTAATAGATATTGCGACCAATGGCTTTTATTTCACTCATGAACCTGAAGCCTAAACCACCAGAGAGGCAAGCAGACAGGAACATACCTCGTTTACCTTTCCAGGACTATCTCCATCATCTATGTATGGATGGAGAGAATGTGTATGATTATTTGCGCTAATCACGCTGAGGAAAGTCATGTCCTAATAGAACCGTGTTATGGGGGGCTGTGTTTAGTGTTTATGCTGACTCTACAATGTTTTCAGTTACAACTGAGATAAGGTGTGTGTCATTTCTGACAAAAAATCTGAATCAGATTTTCTTTTTCACATTTAGAAAACAATGTGATTTACCTTCCACTTGTTCAATTGAAATCAGGGATCAACCATTTCATCTACCCGCTAATATGAATCCCTAATACCAAACAGTCTTTCAAACATTTGTCTTCTCCCTTTGCACTCTTTCTTCAAAGTAGGCCTTCATTTCATCTGGTCCAGACTCTGGACTCTGGGGTGCTGTCAACAGTCCTCTGGCCTAATTCTCAGAGCACCATCAGTCCACCAAGTCTGCCCAGTGCTCTATTGAGAAAGCCACTCCACCACTCACTACAGTGGATGAGAAGCTTACTGTCTCCTCTCCGTCTTTTGTTCTCTTTGTTTCCCCCACAGCCAGACAGAAAAACAGAGGAAATCCAGCAAGAGAGACGGGGGGAGAGAAAGAGAGAACGGGGGGACGCAGGCAGAGAGGGATGTAAGGATTAGTCCGATTCTTTTTTTGTTGTATAATCATGCCAATTCACACATTAAAAGAGCGATGCAAGTACCAAACAAAAGAGGCTAATTTCACACTGCTTTATGTGCATAATTGACCAGCTGAGGGAAGATCCAACTTATTTGTGTGTGTTGGGTTTGGATTGAATGTATAACCCGCAGAGAACAAAGCTACATATTCCAGTATGTCTCTACCTCTGCTAGAAAGAATGATGGGGTCGTCTGCTCTGCACTCAGTCGCACTATTACAGTGACTCACTTATAGAGGACAGCTCACTTTTTCTCTTGCAAGGGATCACGTATTGATAGGTGCTCATGGGGGCACAGGTTCAGCAAAGCAAAGGAACAGTTTGATCTGGTCCAGACCAGCTTTGTTGCCAGTTCTACCAAGCTAGGCAACTGGACAGTGGTTATTTGTTGTTACTCATCTTTCCTGTCACCGTAAAGGTAAAAACTCATCTTCTTTGCCCTGTTAATATCTTCTTGGATAATTAAATTAACTGCCTCAGATTCACACTACCTGTTTATAATTCTGTTTGACAAACCACATCCATATGTGGTAGATTTTAAAAATTCATTTTGATGTGGTCATTTGGCTATTTCAGGATTGGGTCGGAGGACAGGAACTCAAACTAACCAACAATGAAAAGTCTTTATCTGACATCAGAATTCAAATCTTATAGGGGCACTAAGTTTCTACTTGTTTAACAAAAACACTGTGTGCAATAGGAAGACGAGTGGAGTCATAAATTCTTACACCACGCTGAGTATAACACATCCCCGCCTCAGAGGCTGCCTCGCTGCATAATTGATGAAGTGCTGCAGCTAATTCCAATCTAAACATAGTGATGAGACGAAAGAGGAGACCATCTGTTTGTTGTTGTATCTCTGTGCTGCGAGGCCAGAGATCATAGATGCCATATCGATGAAGAATCTGCACGTTGAGATGTCTGCACCATGTTTTGGGTGAAACAATACTCACGAAAGTGAGTGATGTAATATGCCATGAATGTACACACAGGGTGAGTTACTGCATGGGATGCTACTGTATCACAGTAATGAGATGAGGGATGAGGAGGAAGGAGGAGGAAAGTGTCCAAATCTGTTACTGTCAGAATTTTCTTCCCATTATAATATATATGATAAAATTAAGATAAAGCAATGTTTCAAACATACAATAAACCATGAAATATAAAGACATTTAAGCAAGAAACTGCTCAAATGACTTGGGGACATCTCCAGTATCTTTCACTGAATGAGTACAGTCTTTTCACCAGCAGCCATCAGTGTCCCGGGGTTTTATAGCTATGAAGATGTCGATTACCTGTCCCTGTCTTCTCCTTAACCTTCGCTGAAAGTCATTATTTACACTACGTCTATCACGTGAAAGAGCTATTGATGCCCAGTGGTGGTGCATCCATCAGCTCACTTAGTGTAAGTGACGGCAGGTGTTGTGACCCTCAGCACTTAGAGAGATATGTGTGCAGAGATAAGGAAGTAGGGAACTCGACCTTGATACCTGAACCTGATGAAATCCAAACAGATGAAACCTTATGTGTCCTAAAAACATCTGAGGGGCCGCAGTGTCAGAGTGACGTTGCGTCTTTAGTAGGGTTACTGATTACTAGTCTGTGTTATGGACAGAATGAGTACATTCAGAGGGAAATAAATAGGAGTGAACATTAGACTTACAATGTCTGTGTAGTGTTTTCAACCTTTATGCTGTTGCCAAAAAAACTATATTTTCATATTAATTAGAACTCGCGAGCATGAATGGAAGAACCAGCTCGGTCTGTAGTAATAAAAGTGTTTAACAAACTTGGAAAGGAGAGGGGTCGATCTGAAATGCTTCAAGTCTACTCTGAATCCCACCTATTGCGCAACAACAGCCTCGGTTTTAGAGGGTATTGATAATCGAACAACGCTATTATGTTTAATTTTATTATCAGTTAACCCATTTATGTCATAGTTAGCTGACTATGCATTTCTTCTGCAAGAGTTCCCCAGATCCTAGGGTGACTTCTCTAGATTGTTTTGTCCAAATATTTAGAGCTACAGTATAATAGAAGACAAATATCAGAAAAGCTGCAGAATCAGCAGATGAAGCGTATGGTTGGCTTGTAAAACTGCATTTAATGGCTGATACTGCACTGATATATCTGATAATATCAGCTGACGTGAACTATGTACGTTTTTGTGACTAAGTTTCGCCCATTCCTTGTTAAATATCAGCGAGCCGTTATTCCAATATCATCATATCTGGAATTGGATTCAAAAGTATTTTATGGTGCATGTTTATTTTAAAAGTACAGCTCTATGAAAAGAAGTGGTTGAACATTTTGGTTTAAATAAAGTATTTACTTTACAATGTAGCAGTTCAATATACTTATATATCTCAACTTAAATATGAATTTGTGCACATGCGTCCATTTCATAATCATAAACAATGAAAGTCTGTTAACCAAGTATTGTCATTAATCAGTTAACGTTAACATGCCCAGATCTAATTTAAACATAAAGATCCAAACCTTCCAAAAATCCTCTAATAAACCTTTTGTTGCATTATGTCATCATGTGTCCTTGGGCGACCTGCAGTGCATGTTGTAATCTAAAGCTACTTCAACGCATAACAGGAAGCAAGGCGGAGCTGCAGAGCACTACATCATGTTGTTAGATAGAGGCTGTCAGTGCTGATGGACAGGAGGGGCAGTGTTCGTTTATGGCTCAATGCAGATGCTGCACTGTCTTTTTTATCCTCCATATTCTCTCCCTTTGAGCAGTCGCACCAATCCAATTCAATTCTGCAGCTTCTAATATATGACGTCCTCACAAACAATCTCTTGCTCAGTCAGTAGACTGATACCAGGGTGAATCCAGTACAACGACATCTTTCTAAAATGAAGATGCCATATATAGAGCATGATGCAAACTTTCTGTTCATCCAGTGGCTTCATTTGGAAACGAACAAGAGAATATTGATTTGCCACATTCATTGTTATTCTCTGTCTGTGGCCTGTTCATAATGATCAGTGTGTTTTACAGTGAACAGCTGAGCGTGATGAGAAGGCTTTGACAGGCCTGACAAAGAGTTCAGTGAGAGAGGCTGTCTTGGCTGACTCCCAGCAGCCTCCACGCCTCCCATGGCCAGTCGTCCTCATTCATCTCCACCGGCCCTAACGAGCCCCGGGGTCCCTGATGACCTCCGAGATTTTAACGAGCTCTAACGAGGGAGATGCTCTTTTACACGTCCAGAGATTCTGCTGGCACACTGAACTGAAGGGAATGATTGTACGTGGTATTGTTGTTACTGCAGTGAAAAAATGTCAAGGTCAAAACCACCTGAATCACTTAAGAACGAGACCATGCACATGAAGTCCCTAAACATCCTTAAATCTCATGAATTCCTTCAGCAGAAGCATATGGACAGTGAAAGTAGGAGCAAAAAGATTAAAAATGCTGATAATGTTAAAGTTGGAGGTAACAGATAAAGGCGCTGTGCTCCTCCTTCGTACTCCCTCTACTGAGTGGTAGAGCCAGGTTGTCCTGCTTGTTATGTACCACACACACCCGAGCCAGGTAATCAGCAGCACACGATGGGACACCCCCTCTCTGGGAGGAGGCTTGGCACTTGTCTGATTTATGCTCCTCAGTATCTTCCTGACTAGAATCACCCGTGTGTTGTATCTGTTTGCGTTTATGTCAAAATGTGATTTGCTTTTGTGACCTTTGTTTGAATCTTTGCATCATAATCTGTTCTGCTGAACTTAATTTAACTTGTGTACTGCAGACAAATGTCCTGCAGGAGCCATTTTGACATTGAGAAGTGTCTGATAGACAGACAGCAGCACACCACAGATTAGACTGATGGGATACTTCCACAGAGCATCTCCACCGCTGCCATATGACTCAACAACAATGAGCAGTTTCTTTGACCATACTACATTTTAAATGTAATGCAAACTACAGAGTGATGTGGTAATCAGCTGAGCCTGACCTGACCTGTTGAATTCAGACCTGAACCTTTTATATGAACTATTCTATTATACAAAGTCACACCACCACAGGGCAGACAACCACATAAAAGCACTGCTGCTGGGCCAGGATGAAACCTTCACTGACACAATGAAACTACAGTATAGGGACGAAAACATGCGTGAGCTACTACACGCACTGCAGTGTTAAGCATGGTCATGTGGCTGACTCTGAGC
Source organism: Microctenopoma steveboyesi (assembly GCA_032359275.1). Classification (NCBI taxonomy): domain Eukaryota; kingdom Metazoa; phylum Chordata; class Actinopteri; order Anabantiformes; family Anabantidae; genus Microctenopoma; species Microctenopoma steveboyesi. Next base: position 21,718,836 of record JAUMHF010000017.1, on the reverse strand, counting down.
ATCTATATCTTCATGACTGAAGTCTTATTTAGAGCAAAACAAGATTTCTGTTCATCTCTGGCTAAGGTGTAGTCATGACATTTTGAAATGTGTGTGTGCTTTTCTTCCCTGTACAGTATTATGGAACAAAAAGAACAACCAGTTGGTAAAGGCCAGTGTGATGATGGCGAGGCGGTGAGGGACAGAGCATCTCCCACGTTGCAGGTTTTGAGATAGGAGGTGATCCATAAGCGACAACAACAAGACTGTTCGTGTCCTACAGAAGATCTACTGTAGCACAAAGTTCTAATTAACCAATGATGGGTCATCAATAGGCACCAGTTTAAACACAGATTTGCTCTAGGTCATTGTTCTGCTGCATGATGTGCCAAAACAAAGAGCACCAACCACAAGGTTCTGTCTCGCTTTGTAAAATCGAAGCATTTCTCTACCTGTGTATTTACAGATACAGGAAATTCTTCTTTATGCCATCACCCTGCTGCTGCCAAAAAATAATGTCCCATAACCACTGGTCCATATTACCGACAGACTGTGATCATGACCTCTGTGTCCCATCATATCATCACTTAGGAGGATTAGAAGAACATTTCTTTTGGTTGGTGGAAAGATCCACCATCCACCACAACCTCCTTTTGGACTGTCATCTAAGAGCTCATAGAACCTTATTATCCCAGCAGAGCACTTCGTTCTCAGAGTGCTGGTCTACTTGTGGTTCCTAGAGTCTAGAGTCCTCTATATCACACTGAGCTCCTCTCCTCCTTTTCTTTCTCTGTCCACTTCACTGACATCATTGCAGGTTGATGACTTTGTTTCTTTTCTCTCTCCCCTGCTTCGTTCTCTCTCTCTCTCTCTCAGGTGTCCTCAACCTTGGAGCTGTGGTTGCTGGTCCTACCAACCTGCCGGTGCTTCGTC